>VDFB02025669.1:0-31405 GCA_007258455.2 Sequoia sempervirens | reverse complement strand
TAGCGCTTCTGGTCACTGTTATAGCGCTTCTGGTCACTGTTTTAGTGCCCATGAGTCAGTTTTAAAATGACCATATCTTGGTCATATGAAGGTCTTTTTTGATGCTTTTTTTTTTGAAATAGGGTATAATTTCGTAAGCTATCCAATGGTCTAAGTGTTTCTTAACTATAAATTAGTTAAAATTTTCAAATTTGCATTTAAAGTAAAAACACATGATAACTTGGCTAAGTTTTAGGGTGTTTTGGTAAATGGTTTGTCTAACCCCTATATCCTTTTGTTTCTTTTGATCTCATCTAACATTTTGATCACTTTTGTAGGTTGGAAATCGAAATCAAAATAAAGAGGAGCATGAGGATGATATTTTGTCTAATCAAAGTGTTTTTTAACACTTAAGTGTTTGTTTAACACTTCTTCAAAGAATTTGTCATCCTTCTCCTTCTTAGGACACTAGTTTTCAATTGGGCTTAAAAAGAACCTTTTTCATTTCTTGCAAAGACTAAAATGAACTTTAGGATCACAACTTACTAGATTTGGTTTATTGGATTAACAATTGAACAAGGCAATTTCTCACACTTCATTTGGTGCTTTAAAACAAAATCATCATTGCTTTGAGGGTTTAAAAAGAACAAGTGTAGTTTTTTTTGTTTGTGAGGGCTTACTTAGACTAAAGCCATTGGAAAAGGACGTATGCGCTTCTCTCGCGCTTTATAGCGATCTTGAGAATCAAAAGGTCTTTTCCATGACTTTGGGTTGAGATAAAGCAATCACCTCCACACTTCGATTTGGGCTTAAAATTGAACAAACTATTGTGTGAGTGTGAGTGGGGGCTTTGTTGTGTATATTCTCTCTTTCCTTTGTTGCCTACAAGGATTGATCGAAAGTTACAAATATTGTTCTTTCATTCACTTTTGTTTATCTTAGAGGGCCCGCCTTTGTGGGAAAAAGTAATCACCCAAGGGAACAACTCAACCTGCTAACACTCTAGCCAAGAGTATTTCCAAATTAGGATATAAATGTGATATTGAAGAAACGCTAATATCATGTTGGACTCGACAAGATGGATCTTGAAAGTAAATTCCTGCTTGGGTCAACTCTACTAACAAAGTCCTTACTAGAACCCATGTGCTAGAATTTTCCAAAATCCTTGCGCCTTAACACTATTTGTTGGTGCAAGAACTACTATTCCGGGCTTTCACCCTGCACACCTTTTACGCTTCTTAGTAGAGATGGAAAGCATTTTCATGGGATTTCCATGGGTGTTGATGCTTGGCTACCCCGTATACGTGAGTTTCGTGGAGGGGAGCTAGTGGGGTTAAGCATCTAACCATTTGCTAAAGATAAGCATAGCTGGACTTTTCCAAGTGGGGACTCAACAAATACAGTCTTACACATCCATAGGATTGTACATGCTTTTGGTTACAAAACACATGCTTGTCTCAGAAACATTGAAAACAAACACTTAAACATGATCATGCAAATTTCCTTTAAACCTCTTTGATACAGAGTTGCTGCTAAATACCTTGAAAAATTTAAGTGTTGCTTTCCCTTTGGGATTATGTCCTTAGCTACTCTCAAGACTTGAATTTATATCGCCATTTGCTCTAACTAGGGTTAACCTAGGAAATCCCTTTGCCTCAATTTCTTGAAATCCTACAATAACACTTTCTCAGAAAAGGAATTTTGACATAGGAAATCTTTAGTTTGAAACATAATCAAGAAAGTGTATTTGGTAAAAAGAAGTCATTAAAAGCAAAGATAAGCAATTGAGCCCCACACATGTCTTGTCAATGATTTCTTGCAAGGTCAAGATACAAAAACCCAAGAAAAAGAAACTTAGCCCAAAACAACATCAACAAAGACTCAAAAGGTTATATGAATTTAGAGAAAAGTTGTTGGCTAATTTCTATAGACATGCTTCAAGAGACAACCCCACTTTATATTCATTTTACTACACACGGAATCCAAGATTGTTTCAAGGGATTGGATACCTTGCTTAGGGCATAACATGTTCTTCAATACCTTGGTCTTGTTAAACAAAAGTCTAAACTAGGGTCAATCTAAGATCAAAACAAACATTCATCCATCAAAAACATCATCAACCATAAACATCTCACCAACATTTTGAGAAAATATTGACACAACTATGCTAGGCTCCTTTGGTAGACATCAAAACTTTTCAAACATGAGACTTTGAATTCTTCAAACATCAAACATCAAACTTGTTCAACTCAAGTGTGTTTGAATGAATCCTTTTGCACACGCTTAGTTGAATTATCACTTTTTTCAAATTAATGGTGGATAGATGCATCCTCCTCCCATCACTAATTTGGATTATCTTTTGGTTAGCTTGTGAGTAGACACATCCTATTCTCACTCCTAAATCAAATTATCCTTTATGAGCATTAGTTATCCTTTTTATATCATCATCCAAACATCTTGGGGATATCTCTTGCTCAAACATCAACATTCAAAAGACAAAATTCAAAGTATAAACATCAAACAAACATCAATCAAAGAAAACCCAAAGTACCTAGCATCGCATCAAGATTTTCAATACAAATTCAAAACATCCATTCTCATCCATATATCATACACCTTTCATCTTCACATCTTTGATATTTTACACATCCTAGTTTTCTCTTTAATGGTTCAAACAAGATCACAACACAATTTGAGGAACATGGAGTTAAATCAAGAAACATCAACCACAAGTGATCTAAGCCAAACATTCCGTAAACTAAACACACCACTTCCGCACCTCACTAATACTACACATGATCCACAAAAAGAGGTCTTGGTGAAGACATCACACCAACAACTAAGTGAGGGAAGAATTTCTTGAGATGCTCAAACAACCAAAACTACAAAGTTTCTTCAAGACAATGACTAAAATAACCATCATCACCTCAACACCGCTGAGGATGCGCTTTCTTGTACCAAATGACCAAAACACCTTCCCACACCCACTCACCTCCATTACCGCCATAGAACCTACTATCAAATGAGGATGATACTCCCTCTTCAACACTCATCAAACCTTTACAACCTTATACTTGATTTATCGATATTATCTTATAGTTCCTTACCATACCACCTCATCATTTTATCTTGACACACAAGTGTCTAGACCTTTGGTACAAGCAAGCTCGTCTGAAATAGAGAGACCTTACGGATTTGTCTCTTCATTTGCACAAGTAAATTTTCCACCATTCAAACCATTCACACCTCCCACCACGTCAACAACATATTTTGGTTTAGAGATCTCCCCTTTACCTAAACTTCCACCTTTCCCTAACATAAATCGCCCCATCCAAATCAATTCATCCAACCAAGGGGGTACATCACATATTTCAAACACACCATCCACATCAAACCAACACATGATAGCTAATCAAAATACGGTCTCTCAAAGACCCACTATTTCACTCATCTCTACCATTCCTACCACTTCACCTAGTCCCACCATTCCTATCACTTCACCCATCCCAAATGCACCTATCACCACATTTACTCCAACCACTACATCCACTATACCTCAAACTTCCACTACCCCCATCACACCCATTACATCGCAACCTCCCACCACCACCATCACTCTAAGCGCATCTCAAACTCTCACCACTCCATCCAACACAATTCCAATCCCACCACCACCACCATTGCGACCAAGCCAAGTAAGCCATTACAATGCTGCATTCAAAGCATACCAACAATTGCTCCAACAATATCAAACAATTCAGCAAGCGCCTATAGCCACACACGCTTCTCAAGCTTCACAATAAAATCAAGCTCAAACATTGCTGCAACAACAACAAGCACAACAACCGGCACAAGCCCAAGCTTTGTTGCAACAACAACAACAAGCTACACAAACTGCACAAGCCACACAAGTTGCTCAAGTTGCACAAACTGCACAAGCTGCTCAAGTCGCACAAGCCGCACAAGCTGCTCAAGCTGCACAAACTGCATAAGCTGCTCAAGTCACACAAGCTGCACAAGCTGCTCAAGCTACAAAAGATGCCCAAGATGCCCAAGCACGAGCGCAAGCACAAGCGCAGTACTTTGCACAACAACAAGCAGCCCAACAACTCACATATCAACAAGCATTAGAGCAATACCAAGAGCAACAAGAAGCAGCACAGCAAGCCCTAGCTGATCAACAACAAGCATTGTTGGACCAACAACAACAAGCACAACAACAAGCTCTATTAGCGCAACAACAACAAGATCAACAACAAGCGTTGTTGAAAGCATACATGGCACAACAAGAAAACATTCCACCCATTCAAACACCCACTCCACCCCCCCAGAACACCTTCATTCCACCTCCTGATCCACAATTGGATGTCACCGCACAAATAAAATTTCTGTCACAACAAGTGCTTGACCTTCAATCAGGAAAGACACCAAAACCACAAAAAAACCCATGCCCTTATCCATTTGATAGGAGCGTAGAAATGAAACCATTCCCAAAAGGGTTTGAGATCCCTAAATTTGACAAATATCGCGGAACGGGTAACCCTGAAGATCACATCAGGGAATTTCAAGTACATTGCATGGAGGTGGCTCACGACGAAACGTACTTGATGAGATTATTCCCAAGCAGCTTGGCTGGAAACGCTATTGATTGGTTTTCTCGACTTTCTAGAATCAAAAAATTCCAAGAAATCATAGATGCCTTCATACATAATTATTCCTTCAACACTCCCATGGAGGTTAGCTTACAGGAATTATCATCTCTCAAACAAGGGAAAAATGAATCATTCGGTGCTTTCTTACAACGATGGCGATCCAAAGCTAATCAAAGCAAGTGGTCCATGCCTGAAGAGCAACAAGTGGGAACTATCATTGCAAATCTTGATGGGCCCTTGGCCTTCCACCTCAAAGTGCAAAACATCACCACTTACGACCAATTGATCCCTAGGGCGCTCAATATCGAACGAGCCCTTGCCACACAGGGAGAAACTTCATCATATCAAGAAGGCCGCTCATCATCCAATTATCATGACAAACCACGAACATGGGCAAAGAATCGTAATGTAACCAATGATGGTGTCGTTGATGCCAAAGTTGTCATTAGTGCCCCACGGAAGAACAATCTACCATCCCAACAACAACAACACCAAAATACCAATCAAAGCAATCGACAAGTCAATACTGTGGTCCAACCATCCCATAACCAAAACACAAACAACACTGATAATCAGGGAGACCACAGCGAAACAAGTTCTTCCCCAAACGAAAATACACACTCCTTGGGGAACCTGCTGAAGCAATCATGAAAAGATTGGTAGATGAAAAATTGATAACGGTCCCTACACATAATAATTATCAAGAACCATCGGTCAAGCCACCATGGTATAATGAGAATTATCTTTGCGACTTCCACAAACTCAAGGGACACACGACAAACAACTGCATGAGGCTCAAAAATTTAATTCAAGACCTCATAGATGACAAAATCATAGATGTGGAAGCACCATCAGGAAACAAAGATCTCAAGATTTACACGAATCTGATGCCGAATCATGGCAACAAAGGAAACAAAGATCAAGACAAAGGAAAAGGGGCTTATAAAAATGTCAACCACACATACGAGGGTGTTGTCGCTTGTTTAGACGAGTTTTGTGGAGTCATCACCATCAAAGGGGCCCAAGCCGATTGTGGAGTCACCACAAGAGGTGGAAAGGTTACCATTGCAGCACCATCCCAACCAAGCAGAAATTCCACATCCAATCCAAGGTCTAACCCTAGTGGCTATAATGTCTTGGATCAATTGAAAAGAACCCCTGCACATATCTCCATCATGGAGTTACTCAAAATCTCATCTGCACACAAAAAGATTCTAGAAGAAGCTTTGGCGTCATCTACTGTCCCCGCAGATCTAGATACAGAACAATTCCAAGCTATGGTCGCAAGTATCACCACACCTAACATTCTTACATTTTCTGAACAAGACTTCCCCACACAACCATCTCACAACCGTGCGCTTCATCTGGAGGTGTACGTAAATAAAAAGAAAGTCAAGAGAGTCTTGGTGGATGGAGGTGCAGGCTTAAATATTTGCTCCTTAAAGCTTCTAAAGAATTTGAACATTTTAGAGGATTCAATTGACAAAGGAAAAGGCATCACAATAAGAGCATACGATGACCAGGAAAGGGTATCCCAAGGCACCATTCAGCTTCCTGTCCAGGTTGGACCCGCCATCATGCAAACCAACTGTCAGGTCTTGGACCTCGATTTACCATACAACATTCTCCTAGGGCGACCATGGATACATGCAATGCAAGTTGTAGCTTCAACCTTTCATCAATGTGTGAAATTCACACATGAAGGTCAAGAGGTTACTATCCATGGAGATCCTGAGCCATTTTCCTACTGCAAAAATCTAGAGGCAAAATACTACAAGATCCCGCAAGTACCCAAGAACGATGAAGGCCCATCAACACCTTATGTGGATCCCGCCACTCTCACTTCTACGACAGAAACACCCTCCACCCCCGCCATCCCCGCCTTTTCTGATATCAAAGTCATAATACAAGATGATGGTTGTGGAAACTATTCAATGCCTAAGAATTCTTTTGTAGTAGGAGAGCTACCACAATCTCCTAGATCAAGAGGATGACCACAATCACAAGAAGCTTCAACATCTCAAGGCTCATATGAATGAAACCCTACCTTCACAAGTGTTGGAGATCTTGGTCAAGAAACATTAGAGGGGGACCTATCTCATCTCCTTTATCGAGATGATATACTGGCAGTTGAATTGCCTATGGATGAACGAAACAAAGGTATGAAGATGATGCTCTTGATGAGCTATAATTGGAACCAAGGGTTAGGCCAAGATAATAATGTGTGTGTAATACCCATTATACCTAAGAAGAAAATAAAAAATATTGGCATTGGTCATCCTACTCCTAAGGTAACTGTACTTGGTCGAGGTGCCCATGGTAGACAGAACCAAATGCCTCCTCAGGAATCTGTAACTACTCCACAATCCTCCATGACTTTAGGAATGCCCACTGATTTAACTGAGTCACCAGAAATAGGATTACCTTTGCTGTTTGAGGATACTAATGTCCTTATGATTAGCACCTTGTCTTATGAGTCTAAAAACCAAAGCAATGAAATCCGATTAGTCTATCCCCAACTGATTGATTACGACCAACGAGGACCACCAATTCTTGACATGTTTGAAAACGATGAGGCGCTCTCAGAATTCATGGGACTTAGGGATGACATTCCATGTGGGGATCATAAGGCAGGTTTTATCATAGAGCTGGATACACATGCATACTATGGAGAAACGATTGAATCCCTCAGTCGCAAAAATAAAAAATTGAGAATAATCTCCAAGTCCTTGAGTGAAAACCACCTTGTGGCACTCTCCGACTCTGAAAAAGTAAAAAGAAAGGATGCATCCAATGGTGAAAACCTCTCTGAGGCACCTGAGGATGGGGGATTCAATCTTCCTCTTACAGCTATACACCAAGAAAAGTCAGCTATGCTAGCAGAAAAGTGCAACCCCATCAATCTGGGAACACAAGAAACTCCTCATATTACATTCTACGCTGAGTCATTATTATGCAAAGAACAGGAGGAGTTGGCTACCTTCTTAAAGGAGAGGAAGATAAATTTTGTGTGGACCTATGCTGATATGCCAGGATTGGATCCAGAGGTAGTGGTTCATCACTTGGCAGTCTATCCTGAAGCTAAACCTGTAAAACAGAAGTTGAGAAAGATGCACCCACAGATTGCTCTATTAGTCAAGATGGAACTCCATAAACTACTAGATGTGGGATTCATACGAACGATCACCTACCCTGAGTGGGTCTCCAATCTAGTACCGGTTTCAAAACCAACTGGGGGCATAAGAATCTGTACGGACTTTAGGGACTTGAACAAGGCTTGCCCAAAAGATGATTTTCCGTTGCCTAACATTGATATGATTGTAGACATGACCGCGGGGCATGAGATGCTTTCCTTGATGGATGGATTTTCAGGCTATAATCAGATAAGAATTGCAGAGGAAGACCAACATAAAACATCTTTCACTTGTCCTTGGGGCACATACTGCTGGAACGTAATGCCATTCAGCTTAAAGAACACTGGGGCCACATACCAAAGGGCCATGACACTAATATTCCATGACATGATCCACAAACAAGTTGAGGACTATGTCGATGACATCCTGGGAAAATCCAAAAAGAGGAAGGATCATATATCGGTCTTGAGTGCTATCTTTGACAGACTAGAAGAATACAAGGTTCGTTTGAATCCCAAGAAGTGTGTCTTTGGCGTACAATCAGGAAAGTTGTTGGGCTACATAGTGTCAATGAGAGGCATTGAGATTGATCCGGCAAAGGTGAAAGCAATACTTGAAATGGAAGCTCCTAGGACATTGAAACAACTGAGAGGTCTCCAAGGCAGGCTTCAGTCAATTCGCAGGTTCATAGCACAATTAGCAGACAAACAAATCCCTTACTCTCACTTACTCCACAAGGGTGTAACATACAAATGGGATGACAAATGCAAACAAGCCTTAAAAAAAAATCAAGGAATATCTGTTAACACCTCCAGTACTAAGGCCTCCAATTCAGAACAAACCATTAATCCTTTATATCTCAGCAACTGTTGCAGCCCTTGGTGCTCTCCTAGCACAACATGATGAAAATGGAATAGAAAGAGCCATCTACTACATCAGTCAAACAATGGTGAGCCATGAGTTAAACTATACATTCATTGAAAAATCTTGCCTAGCAGTGGTGTTTGCATCCCAAAAATTCATACACTACATGTTGGCACACAAGATCAAACTCATAGCTAAAATTGATCCCTTAAAGTATCTTCTTTCAAAGGCAATGCTTACGGGAAGAATGGCTAAGTGGGTAATGATATTATCAGAATATGACATTGAGTATGTGGAGCGCAAGGCAATCAAGGGACAGGTCATTGCAGACCAACTAGCAGATGCACCTATCTATGCGGAGAACCCACTTGTTTCAGAATTTCCAGATGAATCCATTTTCAACATTGAAATAGCTACTCATTAGAAACTATACTTTGATGGCTCCTACACAAAACATGGGCCAGGAGCTAGTATCTTCTTCATCACTCCACAAGGGGATTATATACCAAGATCATACAAACTAGCATTCCCTTGTACCAACAACATTGCAGAATACGAGGCTTTAACTATAGGTCTCAGGATAGTAGTACAGTGGAACATTATGGCATTGAAGGTATATGGAGATTCACAGCTTATCATAAATCAAGTGAACAATGAGTACCAAACAAAGGATGATAAGCTAACTCCATACAAAAGGCTGGTGGAAAATCTCAAGGAATCTTTGTTGACATCACATTCGAGCAAGTACTAAGAACCAACAACAGAGCAGCAGACGCAATGGCAACTATTGGATCACTCTTAGAGATCCCTCGAAATGTTTTGAAATACGACTTCTTAGTAGAGCAGCTTCTCGTACCAGCATTCAAGGTACCAAAGTCTGAATTTGTGGGCAAAATCGTTGGTCTGAATGATTAGTGGTACCAAGACATTTACACATACCTTAGGATAGGTATCATTCCCGCTGATTTGTGTTCAAGCCTTAGACGAACCTTTATCAAGAAAGCATCTCATTTTGTCATTTTAGGAGAAACCCTATATCGCAGAAGCATAGAAGGAACCTTACTAAGATGTCTTAACCCTGAGGAGGCTTCGGCTGCCCTAACTGAGGTGCACAACGACATCTGTGGTTCTCATTCGAGTGGAATGACCTTGTCTAAGAAATTGCTGAGGAGTGGGTATTACTGGCCTACCATGGACAGAGAGGCACATGAATACATCAAGAAGTGTCTACAATGTCAGCAACATGGGGACCTCATCCATGCTCCAGCTCAAGAGCTTCATCCAATCGTCACACCATGGCCCTTTTCACAGTGGGGACTTGATCTCATTGGGAAAATCACACCCACCTCATCCAATGGCCACAAATTCATTATAACTGCAACTGAGTACTTCACCAAGTGGGTTGAAGCCATACCTATGACCTACATAACGGGGAAAGCGGATCTCAAAGTTCATCTTGAACTATCTCATATGCCGCTATGGTGTTCCACAAGCCATTATCTCAGATAATGGGACACCATTCAAAAATCAGGAAGTCCATGACCTATGTGATAAGTTCAAAATCCAACATCGCTTTTCCACCCCATACTATCCCCAAGGCAATGGCCAAGCAGAAGCTACAAATAAAACCATCCTCAAAATCCTTAAGAAAACAGTCAATGACGCAGGTCATGACTGGCATTTGTAGCTTAATCCTTCCCTTTGGGCTTACCAAACTAGCATCTGCACACCCACTGGTGCCACACCATTTTCCTTGGTCTACGGATCAGAGGCCATCTTGCCCATTGAGATCGAGCTACCATCCCTCAGAGTATCATTGCAAAACCTCATCACAGATGAGGAGTATCAAGTTTCAAGACTGAACGAGCTGGAACTATTGGACGAGCGACGTCTGGATGCTTTAAACCATCTGCAAGTGTATCAGAATAGACTGAAAAGGAGCTACAACAAGAAAATCAGAAGCAGAACTTTCCAAGTTGGAGAATTGGTGCTAAAAGAGAATCAGAAGAATGTCTTGAACCCAAATGGCAAGGGCAAGTTTCAACCCAACTGGCTGGGACCCTTTGTCATCATAGCAAGCTACAAATTAGGTATATCGCTTATCAACAACACCCGGCGGGAACTCCTACAGAGCCAATGAATAGCTCCATCTCAAAAAAAGTTTTATGCCTAAATCTTTCAAGGTATAGAACCAAAATCCAAAAAATCATAAAAGTCCCAAAAAATGGTTACTTCTAGAGAAAACCTCGCAAACAAAGGCCTTGGTGACAATAAAAAATCAAAAAATCAACAGTGTAAATAGTGGGGAAGAGAAAAAAATCATTCTCTAGTGAAAAACCACTTCGGCACTTTGGGCAAGTAATTTGCGAAACCCCACAAACAAAAGCACCTTGTGTAAATAAGCACTCTCCATCCATCTTGGTCTCCGTGACTTGCTTTGCATCATTCACTCACCCATCATATATCATCGCATTTCACCCTTCCATCCACATCTGCACCATAGCTTGGTCTTGCGTTTGTGTCACGATCCCTCCAAGAACTACTCGGCCCATCCTCAAGGTCAGTTTGTCCTGCCTTTATTGGGGTAGTCTATTGCATCACGCTGGGGGCATGTTCTCATCGGATCGGATTCATGTATGATCTTAAAGTCCAAAAAATTAGAAAATCCCAAAAACATGCAAAACATTGCAAAAAATCCAAAAACAGGTCAAAAAGTCATTCAAAAAGTCAAAAATAGAGTCGTCTTGTCGAACTACATTGTCTCTAAGCCTGAACATAGGCAAGGTTGATCTTTGATTATCCCCCGAGACATTTAGGTCAGTCCTATAGGAATCTGTCATAATAAACTAACATTTCATCATGTATATCTTCATTTGTAAATCGGTCGTCATACCGAATCCACGTGGTCTCCGCGGTATAACGTGAGGCAAGGGCTAATCTGTTGATCAACCTCTAAGCCCCTATAGATAGGTCTTCTAGTTAGTCTCTTGGTCAAAATCTCGTAAAAATCTCAAAACATTGGTGAAAATTGAAAAATCAAACATTTGAAAATCTCAAAAATACCAAAACAGCGCCGAAAACATGGCAAAACTAAAAAAAAAATCCAACATTTGAAAAAATAAAATAAAAAATCCATCTGCCTTCTTCTCGCTTGTAATCAAATAATCATCAATCATCCATAATAAACCGACATCATCTTCATCCTTTGACAACGAAATAGAAACAATCATAGCTCGCAACAAAACTGCTTCAATCGTAAAATCAAAATCAAAACAATGAACCATTGAACACAAAATCAAACTTCTTGGATCACCACAAACATGTCGTACTAACCTTATATCAAAAGCCTATCAATCAACTTGTCAAATCATCATCATCCCTGCATAATGCATGTCCTAGGATATATCGTCTTAACAATGGCATCATTTTGGATATCACTTGATTCCTATCCTACTTCTAAAACACATTCCCTTTGTTAGCAGATTGAAGAACATCAACTTGTTTGTGTGCTTGATCTTTTCTTTTGATTTATCTTATTGCGCTCATTCCAAGGACCTCTCGATGATATCCGAATGAAGGATTTAGAGAGATAGGAATGGGGCAACGATCATTATCTTTTGTCTTATGTGCTTGTTGGATATCTTTGTAATATAACCTTGGTCATGCGTGCTTTTGTTTAGTCTGTAGCGAGGGTGTTTCAAGTTTCTTGTTGACCACATAGAAAGGCTCGCCTTCCTATGTTTTGGTCCGAGATATTTGAAATATTTGAACTATTTTCTGGACAGGGTTCCGTATGTCAAGTGTGAACAAGAATACTCTTATCTGATTTGTCGAGTCAAAGTCCATCACACTAGGTACAACGCCATCCTGGTTCTCGATACCTTGATGCATCGTACTACGTGTATTATCAAACATAAGGAAATCCGCCCTTTGAAAATCCCAACTCCACGGCAAGTAGTCATCACCATTTGCATGATCATCTCATTCTTTCATTCTTCTATCACATTCTTCTATCTTTACTAACATTTCTATCCCAGTTGGTACATGAACCTACCCATAGCTAATGAATGTCCATTCATCTACATCAACCACTCCTCTCGCATTTTATCACGATTTTGATTGGCAATTGGCATTCCCATTCAACATCTCGAGGGGGCAATATACCAGTGCAATTCTTCTCACTGGGGCAATAGTGGGGCATCCGAAAAATCAGAATTTTTTTGATTTTGATCATGACAATATCATTCTTTGAATCAATGCAACAAGTACATTGCTTCAAAGAGGGGCAAAATGTAGTCACGCAAAATGTACAAGTTGACATTGCACATCTAACTCTGATCTACTAACATCATTTCATCCTAAATCATTCCCTGACCTAACCATTTAATTGAATATCTTTATTTGATTAAATTCATTTGATTAAATTCATTCCCTGAACTACTCGGCCCGTCCTCAAGGTCAGTTTGTCCTGCCTTTATTGGGGTAGTCTATTGCATCACGCTGGGGGCATGTTCTCATCGGATCGGATTCATGTATGATCTTAAAGTCCAAAAAATTAGAAAATCCCAAAAACATGCAAAACATTGCAAAAAATCCAAAAACAGGACAAAAAAGTCATTCAAAAAGTCAAAAATAGAGTCGTCTTGTCGAACTACGTTGTCTCTAAGCCTGAACATAGGCAAGGTTGATCTTTGATTATCCCTCGCAGACATTTAGGTCAGTCCTATAGAATCTCATTGGCAATAAACTAACATTTCATCATGTATATATCTTCATTTGTAACCTGGGTCAGTTTGTCACCGAATCCACGTGGTCTCGTATAACGTAGGCAAGGCTAACTGTTGATCAACCCTCAAGCCCTGTATGGGTCTTTAGGTTAGTCTCTTGGTCAAAATCTCAGAAAATCTCAAAACATTGGAAAATTGAAAATCAAAACATTTGAAAATCTCGAAAAAATACCAAAAACAGCGTCAAAACATGGCAAAACTAAAAAAAAATCCAAATATTTGAAAAAAATAAAATAAAAAAATCCATCTGTCTCTTCTCGCTTATACTCGAAATAATCAATCATCCATAATAAACTGATCATCATCTTCATCCTTTGACAACGCAAATAGAAACAATCATAGCTGGCAACAAAATCAAGCTTCAATCGTAAAATCAAAATCGAAACAATGAACCATTGAACACAAAATCAAACTCTTGATCAGTCACAAACATGTCAGTCAACCTTATATCAAAAGCCTATCAATCAACTTATCAAACCATCATCATCCTGTACAATGCATGTCCTAGGATATATCGTTCCGACAATGGGCATCATTTTGGATATCACTTGGATTCCTATCCTATCAAAACACATTCCCTTTTGGTTAGCGGTATTGAAGAACATCAACTTGTTTGTGTGCTTGATCTTTTCTTTTGATTTATCTTATTGCGCTCATTCCAAGGACCTCTCGATGATATCCGAATGAAGGATTTAGAGAGATAGGAATGGGGCAACGATCATTATCTTTTGTCTTATGTGCTTGTTGGATATCTTTGTAATATAACCTTGGTCATGCGTGCTTTTGTTTAGTCTGTAGCGAGGGTGTTTTAAGTTTCTTGTTGACCACATAGAAAGGCTCGCCTTCCTATGTTTTGGTCCGAGATATTTGAAATATTTGAACTATTTTCTGGACAGGGTTCCGTATGTCAAGTGTGAACAAGAATACTCTTATCTGATTTGTCGAGTCAAAGTCCATCACACTAGGTACAACGCCATCCTGGTTCTCGATACCTTGATGCATCGTACTACGTGTATTATCAAACATAAGGAAATCCGCCCTTTGAAAATCCCAACTCCACGGCAAGTAGTCATCACCATTTGCATGATCATCTCATTCTTTCATTCTTCTATCACATTCTTCTATCTTTACTAACATTTCTATCCCAGTTGGTACATGAAGCTACCCACAGCTAATGAATGTCCATTCATCTACATCAACCACTCCTCTCACATTTTATCGCGATTTTGATTGGCAATTGGCATTCCCATTCAACATCTCGAGGGGGCAATATACCAGTGCAATTCTTCTCACTGGGGCAACAGTGGGGCATTTGAAAAATTAGAGAAATTTTGACTATTGATCATGACAAGATCCTTCTTTGAATCAATGCAACAAGTACATTGCTTCAAAGAGGGGCAAAATGTAGACATACAAAATGTACAAGTTGACATTGCACATCTAAGTCTGACTACCGACATCATTTCATCCTAAATCATTCCCCGACCTAACCATTTAATTGAATATCTTTATTTGATTAAATTCATTTGATTAAATTCATTCTAACTACTCGCCCATCCTCAGTCGCTTATCCCGCTTCTTTATTGGGGTAGTCTATTGCATCACGGCCAGCATGTTCTCATCGATCGATCTGTATGATCTTAAAGTCCAAAAATTAGAAAATCCTAAAACATGCAAACATTGCAAAAATCCAAAAACAGGGACAAAAGTCATTCAAAAGTCGTAATAGAGTCGCCTTTGTCGAACTACGCTTGTCTCTAAGCCCGAACATAGGCAAGGTTGATCTTTGATTATCCCCCAGACATTTAGGTCATTCCTATAGGAATCTGTCATAATAAACTAACATTTCATCATGTATATCTTCATTTGTAAATCGGTCAGGTTGTCAGTCGAACTACGTGGTCTCTGCGTGTATAACGTAGGCAAGGCTAATCTGTTGATCAACCCTCGAAGCCCCTAGGATAGGTCTTTAGGTTAGTCTCTTGGTCAAAATCTCAGAAAATCTCAAAACATTGGAAAATTGAAAATCAAAACATTTGAAAATCTCGAAAAAATACCAAAAACAGCGTCAAAACATGGCAAAACTAAAAATCCAAATATTTGAAAAAATAAAATAAAAAATCCATCCGCTCTCGCTATACCAAATAATCAATCATCCATACAACCATCATCATCTTCTATCCTTTGACAACTTAAATAGAAACAATCATAGTCAAAACAAACGCTTCAATCAGAAAATCAAAATCTAAACAATGAACCATTGAACACAAAATCAAACTCTTGATCAATCACAAACATGACAATCAACTTTATATCAGTAGCCTATCAATCAACTTATCAAACCATCATCATCCTATACAATGCATGTCCTAGGATATATCGTTCGGACAATGGGCATCATTTTGGATATCACTTGGATTCTTATCCTATCAAAACAAATCCCTTTGGCTAGAGATATGAAGAACATTGGCTTGTTTGTGTGTTTGATCTTTTCATTTGGTTTATCTTATTTCGTTCATTCCAAGGGAACCCTCTCGATGATATCCCGAATGAAGGATTTAGGAGAGATAGAATGGGGCTAAACGACCATTATCTTTGTCTTATGTGCTTGTTGGATATCTTTGTAATATAACCTTGGTCATGCGTGCTTTTGTTTAGTCTATAGCAAGGGTGTTTTAAGTTTCTTGTTGACCACATAGAAAGGCTCGCCTTCCTATGTTTTGGTCTGAGATATTTGAAATATCTGAACTATTTTCTAGACAGGGTTCCGTATGTCAGGTGTGAACAAGAATACTCCTATCTGATTTGTCGAGTCAAAGTCCATCACACTAGGTACAATGCCATCCTGGTTCTCGATACCTTGATGCATCGTACTGCGTGTATTATCAAACATAAGGAAATCCGCCCTTTGAAAATCCCAACTCCACGGCAAGTAGTCATCACCATTTGCATGATCATCTCATTCTTTCATTCTTCTATCACATTCTTCTATCTTTACTAACATTTCTATCCCAGTTGGTACATGAAGCTACCCACAGCTAATGAATGTCCATTCATCTACATCAACCACTCCTCTCACATTTTATCGCGATTTTGATTGGCAATTGGCATTCCCATTCAACATCTCGAGGGGGCAATATACCAGTGCAATTCTTCTCACTGGGGCAATAGTGGGGCATTCGAAAAATCAGATTTTTTTTGATTTTGATCATGACAAGATCATTCTTTGAATCAATGCAACAAGTACATTGCTTCGAAGAGGGGCAAAATGTAGTCATGCAAAATGTACAAGTTGACATTGCACATCTAACTCTGATCTACTAACATCATTTCATCCTAAATCATTCCCTGACCTAACCATTTAATTGAATATCTTTATTTGATTAAATTCATTTGTTTTTTTCTCTTAATTAAACAAATCATGTGTTTAATTAAGTCTCTTAAATCATTCTCTATCCCTATTTTAATTAAATAATTAATTTTATTTAATTAAATCTCTAAAGTCTATCTATTAAATTGAATAAATTAAAATCTTATTTAATTTAATCTTACTTCAATCTCTTTAATTAAATAATCAAAACATGTTTATTTAATTAAACTCATTAAATCATTTCCTCTCTTGTTTGATTTAAATTAATCCAAAAATCTAAGTCAAAATAAGTCAACTCACCTAATCATCATTAAACTAACATAATCATCATTTATTTAATCTAACCATGATTAAATACTAATCTCACCCACTTGCATTCTCTAGATATCTCCACTTGCACAAATAAATCAATTTATTGATTTATTAAATCTTCATTTTCCCTCAACAAAGCATCTTTTGGAGGAATATTCTTCTATTTCAAATTCAAAATTTGAATGACATGTCCTTCCAACATGTCATTTACTCTCTCTTACAAGTCCTTCCAACAAGGCATTTACTTCTTCTTACATGTCCTTGCCTTGAGCCAAGTGGCATTCAATGCAATTTTCTTTCCCCCTCTTACATGTCTTTTCTCAAAATTCAAATTCAAAAATGCATTTATTGGCACATTTGTCAAAACTTGCTCATTCCTCATCCAATCACATTTGGACAAGTGGCATTTTGCCATTGGCCAAATCTTTGTCCCACATTGCTCTATTTTGGCTTTGTTTCCATTTCAACATTCTATAAATAGAATGCTTCACCATGCATTTGATCATCCACAATTATGCAAAGTTATTATGCACAAATATCTCTCAAATTCCATCCATCTTCTTAACTAGTTTATTGCAGATTTTGGAGCTCATTGAGGGACTTATCAAGTGGATCAATCATCTTCAATCAACATTTTCATTCAAGGAGTTGGGAAAGGGAAAAGCTCCACACACCTATTTGCACCAACTCCCTCAAGAGATCAAGAGTTTGCTTGCATTAGATAGGATTTAATTGTTTCATTTGTGTTCTTCATTTTCATTTCTTATCTTTTGCAAATTTCAAATGGATTTCTTGAGGAATCATTTGTTTCTAACCTTGTGTTTGATCTAATTGTTTGCATGTTTATTGTGTTTGTGCAAGGTCTAGATTCAAATGGTTCACAGAAGGAAATAGTATTCATTTGAGATTCAAATGAGGAAGAAGAAGAAACAACAGAACAAAAAACTTTTGGCAGCAAAGAAATGGAAATTCAACATATCCAAGAAGAAGAAGGTGATCATGAATCACCAAAAGGGGGATCCCAGATGCCTGAATGGTTGGAAAAGCAATTAGAAAAGAAGACCCCTACAATTATGGATCCAAAGGTGAGGTTGGAAGCCATCATGGCTTGGTCCCAAATAAGCATGAAGTAGGAAAAGAAACCAAGGGTAATATCCCACTTGACAATGGATACCTCGGGATCTAGAATAGTGCAAATAGCTACTCCAGTGGTGGAAGGAGAAGGAGTCAGCTATAACATTTCCACCATTGACTTGGGAATGAAAATGAGAGAAAAAAATATCGATCATGTTCAAGGATCAATCACCTCTATTGTGCACGAAATGAATAAAGACCAATCTACTAAGGAGGAATTAAAAGCACAAGTGGCAGATTTAACTACCTACATTCAACAATGGTCATCTGTCAAAGAGATACCCACCACATATTCCACACCACTGCAATTACTATCCAAGGATCGCATCAACAAGCTAGAAAAGAGAAAGAATTGGAAAAAGGCCACTAAAGATTGGTTTCAGCGGGTCATATACAATGGGCATATGGGTGTCAGTCGTGCCACTAGAACAACCAAAAAATTTTGGGAAGTGCAAAAACAGGTTGAAGGCACAAGAAATATCTGCACAGACTTCTCAGAATTATATAGAATCACATACCCCAAGCTTGAGGCCATCCTCAAGATGCTAGAGAAAGCATGGGAAAAAGAGCTTGCATTGGCAAAGGATGACCATTGGCTCATGGAGATGTGGAAGATGGGCCTTGATCATAGGCAAGAGATTTTAGAGTGGGTGCTCCATGAGGTAGAGCTTGATATTATTGGGCTAAAGAAACTATAACAACATGTGAGGAGTACCTCAAGCTGATGAAATTTTTTGGCATGCCCTCCCTCGAGCTAGACTCAAAAAAAGATAAGGCCACATTTCCTCAAGAAGATGGAGAATGGAGCTACAGATGTCCTCACACCATATTTCATGGATTTTTCTGCTCATGCCTTCATCCAATCTGAGCAAGTTATAAAGAAAACTCCCAAATGTGATAAGGACTGGGATGTAATTATCGAGAGATCAAAGAAATTGAACTTTCAAGTGCTCCAATCTGATATAATGGAGTGGAATAAGCTTCAAACATTGATTGGAAAGTTCGTGGAATATGCTACTATAAAGAAGCATGAAGGGAATCTAGTAATTGATGATGAATTCCTCATAGTATAGGTGTAGCAAAGAGAAATCAGCTACAAGACAAAATGCTACAATGATGCCCACTACAATACAAAATAGGCTAAAGGACAAAATGTAATGTTATATTATAAAATATTTGGGGGTAGGTGAAACCCTAATTTGTAGTGAATCTTGCCAACACAATGAGATTAAATCTTGGCCATTCATTTTTCTTTTTGGACACTATAAATAGGGGGTCTCCTCTCATTTTCAAGGGGGAGTGGAGTTGTTGTAAAGACACGCTGTTGGAATTTTAATAGAAGTTCATTGATTTTGGTGGATTCTTGAATTTCAACACCATGTTTCATGATTCTTCTCCTCTTACTTAGTGAATTTGAATAGATTAACTTTGTTGCTCTATGCTTCAGCTTTCTTTAATAGAATAGTTAGTGTTTTTCATTGATGGTGACTAATTCTATTGTGTTGATGCCTTTCCTTGTTCATGCTTTTTGATGTTTATTGATGATAAACTGCAGTGTAAAGCTAGTCTAAACATTGTTTGAATGTTGCATTTAAATTCTATCTTTTGTTCACAATTTATGGTGAATGAATGGTTGAAATCTATAGACCTTAGAATATTGCACTAGTTTCATGAGACTATGAGTTAATCTAGTTAAGAGGGACTTAGTTTTAGGAAGGTTGTCCACTATAGCATCCTCCATTGTAATTGTTCATTAGTAGTTTCAGGTCTAGGAACTTACTCCCTTCCCTACCGTTTTGAATTTTCTTTTAAAGAGTAACTTTAGATGAAGTTCATTGCACATTGTAAAGCCAAATCTAAAGACCAAAGTGGAGTTTGAAACTACTATCATGAATTTATAGCAATAGAGCAACACTTCAGAAATTTCCCAAACTCCATTCAAAGAGCCAATTTCCTCCAACTTTACTTATGTAAGGATTCCTTGTGATTACTAGAAAGATCACATTAAACCAACTGAATTTTTACAAGAATTTACATGACCTACCACCCGAGAGGCCTTGGGGTAGTAATTTGTAACTTGTTTGCAAATTTCTACCTTTCAAGAGATGTAGAGCATTTATGTTCTACCTGTGTTGAGAAGGTGAAAAAACACCCATCAACAAAATTGGCACTAGAAGGAGGGGCCTTTTGAGCTAAGCTAGATCGAATTGGTTCATTTTCCCTCGAAAGGTTCCACAGATTTCTAAGATCCACACCCAACAAAGGGGAATTTCAAGAATTGCAGCCCCCTACAAGGGCTAGAAAGACTCAAAGAGGGTACTCAACCTCATCCTCCTCATCCTATTTATCTGATTCACCTCCATCCTCCTTCCATCTACCACACACTCATCCTTCCTCTTCCATTTCTACCTCCTCCACTCAACCATCTTAACCTACCTTCCAATTTCTCACTTCCCAAGGCTAGGGTGTTACACCTACCTCTACCTTCCAAGTCCAAGGAACAGTCCCAACTATTGTTGCCCCTGTGTAGCCTCAAGTTCCTATTCAATAGCAAGTACCACCCCCACCTACCCTCATGGATTGGCTAGGAAAAAACCCCTCTCTGTTGCTATTCAATGATTACCATGACATTTTCAAGAACCCAAAGAGCTTTTGCATGAAGTTCAACCCTCAAGATCCACAAAGGACAACCGAAGATCACACTAAGATATTCCAAATAGCATTGAAGGATATGTAGATTGATCATGAGGACATGGCATGTAGGATTTTCCATTATTCTTTGGGAGAGGAAGATTTTTATTGGTATATCAACTTGCCTACATGATCTATCACTACTTGGGACCTTCTGAAGAATACCTTCCTTAGAAAATACAAGATTCCAATCAGCCCTTTAGAACTATATCAGCAATTCATGGAAATTTGTAGGGAGGTTAACGAACCAATCAGTTCCTTCAATGATTGGTTTCATCGGGCATATAGGAGGTTACAAGCTCCATATGTGCTCAACGATGTTTTTTTCTTGTTTATCTACTATGCTACCTTAGACAACCTCACTGTGGCATTGGTGAAAAGAATGAACCCACCACCAGCCAAATTGGTGGATGCTTATGCTAAGGTAGTTGTAGCCAATACCGATTTGGGACAAAACATCTCTATTCTACTGCCCTCCTTGGGACAAGTTGCTCATCCCATGCAAGTCCAAGGGCTCAGTCAAACTCTACAACACTAGACACATCTCATGAATCTAGTTCTGTAGATGCCCATAGTTCTTCATTTAGGATACCCAATGAATCAAGCACCTCTCATGCCTCATTATCTACAGCCCCAACACTAGCAAGATTATTTATAGTAGTCCTAGGTACCACTATATCTACAAGGGCCTAAATTCCCACCCGCTCAACAGAACAAACCAGCAGCACAACCCATCTTTCTCCAAAACCAAACACCATAGCCAAGCAATGCTGACAAAGATCGGTTAGATGAGTTGATGGAGATGATAAAAAAAATGTCTATAGAGATGAAAAACTTGAGAAACCAAAATAATCAGCTGCAAGATTCTCAACACAACATTCAGGCCAACCTCAATCGAGATAATAGGGATAGTCATAAAGCAAGTACCTTGTCCAGAAAGAATTATGAATGAGGTCAGAGCTCCAATCATAATTTTGAAAGAAGACCTTCTCAAAGACAAAAATGAACATGGAATACAAGTCCAAACAATGGAGATGTTCCCACTCCTCTTGATCAACCTACTAGTGTGGAGAAGACAACTAGTGGAGTATATCTCACTGAGGTTGCCTTATCTAGATGGTGTTGAATCCATAAAATGAATAGACACTTTGAGTTGGATTTCCCCGAGTTCCTCACAACTGCAGAGATCTTTCAAATGGAGGTCCAAAATGTCATTGATAGCGTGAGCTGCAAAGACATAGTCCCATCAGAAACATATGACTCCTCGCTGGTCATGGTCAATCAAGCCCCATTCTCGCGAAGCGAGAGCAACGAACCTAAAAGTGAGGTTGCCTCCCCAGAGAATGAAGAAGTAAAAGTGGTAAGTAATGAAGAAGATTTATCCTAGCTCTTTACTTTGGTAGATAATGGTCTAGTAGATGAAGAAGAGTCTCATGAAGATGAAGTTCAAATATTCCATCAGAGAGCCTCTCCATATAACTTAAGGAATAGACAAGTAGGAGGGCCTTTTACAACCTCCACTCCACCCAATAATTTCAGCACCCCACCTGACCCTAATGCTAGTAACAATCCAAGTTACCCTTATGTTCCCACTTAGTATTTTAACAAGAACAAATAGCTAAGTCAAACACAAAACCAGATAGCCAACTCTTCTGTAGGTAGATCCTTTGAGACTGAAATTGAGCAAATGGGAGAGTATGTTGTTGAAGAGTTCAAGAAGGTCAAAATCAGCTTGTCTAGTTTTGAGTTACTTAAGGTTCCTGTAGTTAGGCACACCTTCTTTAGGGTGATTAATGGAATCCCCTCCTCCAAGGAAACACAACAGATACTAGCCAAGAGAGTCTCTTTCAAAGAGCCCCCACACAAGCTAGTAATCCAAGAGATCATAGGTAAAAAGAGAGATATCCCTTCTAATCAACAAGGTAGAAAGTAGCATGCTAAACAACAGAGTCAAGTGAAAACCAAGGAAAATACCAATGAGAAGGACAAGAACCATGTGGCTTAGGTTGATATGCCTGTGGGTTTGTTCCAAGGGAAGTTGGAAATGCCACCCTTCGTCATGACAATTAGAATATTTGGGAAGAACTTGCACAATTGTTTGCTTGATTTAAGAGCATCAACCAATGTCATGCCTCTCACTATTTGCAAGGCACTGGGAATAGTCCCCACTCCTAGAAGAAAGGTGACTCAATTGGACAAAACTAAAGTGAACATAGTTGGTGAGATGAATTGAATTCCTATGCAGATTGTTGCAGACCCAAGGGTGTAGGAAGTAATTGATAATTAGGTTGCAAACATTATGAACACCTACGACATAATACTAGGGCAAGACTTCACCCAGAAATTGAACGGGTGTGCTGCAACTGACTTCTCCCACCTATGGCTACCATCGAAGGGGTTTCCAAATCATATTCGCATCGACTAAGAACCCCGCATGAAGTTTATGATCATGGAATACAACACCAACAAAGTGTTTTTTACAAAAATAGAATTGGCTAATTACTCTCACATGGCATACTAAGAGGAATCAAAACTCTAAGAAGAAGAAATCATTGAAGAAGTCCTTTTAGTATTGTGCAATCCTCCTACCAATCTAGCATGTGCACCTTAGAGCACATAAATTCTTGTAGAATTAGATGATGATGAGTCCCACGAGGATAGTAATTTAGGACTACTAGACGAATTCCAAGATTTTGTGGAAAAATGCATACAAGATCAACTTAATCTGGGAGCAAGAATGGATTTTCAAGAGCTTTTGCTGCTCATTCATAATTTGAGTGATGCTTGTGTTAGACAACAGTAGAGAACATCAAAGGACAATTCATGCTTCAAAAGGAGTTTCTGGAAGAGCATCCTACCCTCCACCATGTTAGGTCAGTGCTCATTCCAGAAATAATAGATACAAATGTGCAACTAAGAAAAAATGAATGCATGATTGGACCCAAAGTTAAGAAAGCTTCCAAGTTCTAGACACTACACTTCAATGGATCCAAGTCCAAGTAGGGAGCCAGAGTCAGATTTGAACTCATTAGCCCCATGGGCAAGTCTTACTTCTCTGCTCATAGACTCCAATTTTATTGCACAAATAATGTAGCAAAGTACGAGGCATTAGTTCATGGTCTCCTCATGGCTATAAGAAAGATGGTCAAAATGTTACAAGTCTTTGGTGATTCACTCCTGCCATGACTGAAGACTAGCAAACTATACACATAGAGTTTGGGACCTCTTGGAAAGCCTAGATGTATTTGATATTTAGTTGATCCCTCGATCAAAAAATCATACTACTGATGCCTTGGCTCAAGTCGTCAGCACCCTTAAACCATTTTCACGCTATCAGGTCTCAAAAGGTTCACCATCAAGCTTATCTCCACCCCATCCATGCTAGACAATGTTACCCACTTTCAAGTGTTCAATGACAACAAGCACATCTTGGAATTTATTACTAGCTCTGATGTGTTTGTGACCCAAATAATTGATGAGGCTGAGCTTGAAGAAGCTAAATTAGACATAGAAGGGGTCATCAACTTGAAGAAAAATACCATTCCTAGGGGTATGGTCCATCTTGAGCCTATATTTGACTTGGATGAGATTAGGGATTAGGACCAACAGGAAAAGAAAGATTCCATAAACAATCATTGTTACACTCACAACCTCGGAACAACTGAGGAAATTAAAAATGTATTCATTGGTAAGGTGTACACACCAGAAGAAAAGAAAGGAATCATTGATGCTTTGCAAAAGTATCACAATATAATTGCATGGAGCTACAAAGATTTGAAGACATACAACACCTTGATTATCACACACACTATACCTCTTAAGCTTGATGTATGACCATTTCGACAGCGACAACATCCCATCTGCTAGATCCTATCATTTATAGGGAAGTACAAAAGTTGCTATGAGCCAGAATCATCTTTCCAATAAGGCACTCCACATGGGTGGCCAATTTGGTCCTAGTTAGAAAAAAGAATGGAGAAATTAGGTTGTGCATAGACTTTCACAATTTGAATAGAGCTTTAGAAAAGGATAATTATCTAGTGCCCTCATCGGATGAGGTACTGTAGATCATCAATGGTTCATAGATGATGTCCTTCTTAGATGGGTATTCTAGATATAAACAAGTAATGGTGCAATACGAAGACAAACACAAGACAATGCTCACCACTAAGTGGGGGACCTTCGCCTATAGGAGGATGTCGTTCGAACTCATCAATGTTGGTGCTACTTTCTAGCGTACCATGGACATAGCTTTCAAGGATTTGATTGGAAGATGCATCATCATGTACATGGGTGATCTTACTTTGTTTAAAAAAAAACAAGGTGATCATGTTTATGATCTATGTAAAGTTTTTCAAAGGTGCATAGAATTCAGGATTTCACTTAATCCGAAGAAATGCATCTTTAGAGCCACATAAGGTAAGTTGCTTAGGCATGTCATTTTAGAAAGAGGAATATCCATAGATCTTGAGCATATCTAGCCCCTCTAAGAGATTCAGCTACCATGTAGCAAGAAAGAGTTGAGGTCTTTCTTTGGAAAGATAAACTTTGTTAGAAAATTCATTACAGGCTTTGCCAAAATTGCTAAGCCACTCAATGCAATGTTGAAACAAGATGCCAAAATTGAGTGGAATCTTGAGGAAAAGCAAGACTTTGAGGAAATTAGGAACGCTATTGTTGATGCACCTATACTAGTTAGTCCAGATTATTTGAAGCCCTTCTATATTTACTCATTTGCTTTAGATCATTCATGTGCCAGCATTTTGACCCAAAAAGATAATGAAGGAAATGAGCACCCAATTTCCTTCATGAGTGCTCTCTTAAAGGATGCTGAACTAAGGTACCAGAATGTGAAAAAATAGGCATATTCCCTCGTCAAAGGAGTAAAGAAGTTTAGACATTACATTGTGTGGAACAAGGTATTCACCATTGTACCTAACCCAGCGGTGAAAACATTGCTAATGTAGAATGAGTTGGAGAAAGGAGAGTAAAGTGGGTGACCCTACTACAAGAATATGACATGGAAATTCAGCCAATGAAACTTGTAAGAGGACAAGCCCTCACCTAAATGATAGTTGAAGCAGTAGTTGAAGCAAGACCCGAGCTTACTGTTCAACAATATCAACTCAAAGATCTTTCTCTCGAAGAATGGTATGACAACATTGTCTACTATTTACTAAGCAACAAGTGCCCACCTCATCTATAGGGAGTCCAAAATCGTGCCCTTAGATTGAAAATTAGAAGCTACATCCTACAAGGATCAATATTATACAAAATAAATCATGAAGGAGTCTACCTCAGGTGCCTTGGAAAGGAAGAAGTTGTGCATGTCTTGAAGGAATTTCATGATAAATTTGGCACCGGTCATGGTTTCGTTCCTTCTACTGCTCATTAGATCCTACGAGTAGGATATTATTGGCCAACCATCTTCAAGGATGCACATATTCATGTTCATATGTGCCATGTTTTCCACACCACCACAACCAAAGAAAGAAACGTTGTTGTCCCGCTACAACCAGTCTTGGAGGTAAGGCCATTCGCAAAATGGGGTCTCGACTTCATTAGCCTGGTAAGCCCACCATCATCTATGGATCACACGTACATTCTAACTACCTCTGATTATTATACTAGATGGATAAAAGCTATTGCATGTAGGCAATGTACCTGAGAGGTAGTTATTAATTTCCTTGAAAGTTTCATTTTAAATCATTTTGATTGCCCGTATGACCTACTTTGTGATAATGGCCCTACTTTTGCTTCACTCAAATTCACTAGTTGAGCCTTTGATTATGGCATTCCCTCAAGTTCTCATCTAATTATTACCCTCAGGGCAATGACCTAGATGAATCCAGAAATAAGAACCTTATCACAGTGATCAAAAACCACTTGATAGGAATCCCAAGTGATGGCACATCCAACTTCATTTTTCCCTTTGGGTAGATCGTACCCACTGATGATTCTAGTTTATGGTCTAATTTTGGGTAGAATTTGTGATCTAGTTGCTAAGTTATCATGGAATTTGACGTTAAGTGTTGATACTTTTATGATATTGCCTTAGACTATAAACATTGGGCTTAATCTTATTTTTGCAAACCTTTAATGATAATGGCATGTTATATGGACTGTCTATATTAATCTTTCATTTGGTTAATGAATGTTCCTTAAGGTGGTTACAGATGTGCAATTATTATACGTACTAAAATTTCCATGCAGATATAATTTGAGGATGCTAAATTGGGGAAGACACTGCCAGCTGGACATGCACCATAACATCCAACAAAGGAATAATTCAAAGGTCAAAGGAGGTCAACAACAGGATATTCCTCATGCAAATCGAATGTAACTTCCTTTTAGTGGTCATTATTGATCTTGAGTAAATGTATGCATTACTATAGTGCTAAATCCATGATTAGACATGCACATATGATTGGATTCCATGCATGCATAACTGCCACCCCACTTTCTCTATTTTCCCTAAATGGTGTCCTCCCAGTTTGTGGAGTTGACTGCCTTGTTTAGATGGTCGTATAAATATGGATCAGATGCTCCTTTTTAGGAGGTTGCAAAATTTGAGATTGAACTTGCATTATTAAGCTTTCAACAATACAGTTATGTTATTCTTTTGTACTCATCAATTCTAGTGAATGAAATGAAATTATAAGTTTGAGCACTTGAATTCTCATTAGTTGTAGAGGATACTTATCCAAGGGGGGACACTTGGTGAGTAATCTATTCTTTAGCTTATTATTAGTTTAGTATTACTTTTTGTTCAATATTTAGTTAAGAATCTAGCACCGATTGTTCCTACAGCCACTAGAATTCCATTTTGTGACTATTCCTGTAGCCAAAGAAGACAAAGTAGTTCCTTGTTTTTTTTCTCATATTTTCATTTTACGTCATGCATTTCATCTTGGTGTAATTTTTCATTGATGGTTAGCATTTATGTTATTCCTTTCTAAGCAATTTACTTTCAACATTGTGTCTTTCTTAGCTGTAGAATGAAAATGGCTACTTTGGGGTTCCTAGTGCACATACTGTGCTAACCCATTTCAAGTTCACATCCTTGGATTTCCAAGTTAAATGCACCTTCATGATGATTGAAATGGCTATTCAGGTTAGATGTCCAATCTCTAAATCATGGCTGTAAAGGGCTTGTTGTTAAATCATTGTATGAGGCATACATTTTTGGCATCATTGTTGGGGATGGTGTCAAACTAGGAAGTTCTTTGGATTCATTGATAGTTTTCTTGTTGTAGTATTTCTAAAAGTTGTTCTTAGCATATCCTTTATCTAGGAAGTAATGACCCTCCTTATTCTTTATCAATTATTTGTGTGAGTTGACTGATAGTGAGTTGATACCGCATGCATAGAGGAAGGAGAAGGGATGCTTATGAGAGATTTCTTCCTAACAATCCTAATCCATTCTAGCTAGTTGAATATTAGAGCCTGCCAAGAGAAGAAGAAGATCCACACCCCTTTGTTGATACATTTCTTGATCTGACTAGCTTTGAATTTTCCTTTGAGGACCAAAATCAACTTGAGAACCCCTTTGCTTTGTAATTACATCAAGCAAGCATGGGTGATGCAAATAGAAATAGACCTAACCAGCTAGCTTTTCCTTTTCCCATTTCCCATCAAAATGAAGTTGACAACCTCAAAAATATCCTTGCTTCAGCACTCTCCAAGTTTTATGGTCCTGTCACATAAGATCCTGATACCTTCTTGTTTGAGTTTGACATAATTTGTAGGAGTTATGATTATACCACTGATTCCCATAGGCTTAAGCTATTTCCTACCACTTTGAAAGAAGTTGCATTAAGATGGTTCATGATCCTAGGTAGAGATACTATGGAAACTTGGGGGAAGACATGAAGACAAAGTTCCTTGAGAAATAAAAGGAATATTGCAATGGCAGTGACATGAGAGGAGATGACATTCTTAAGATGTAGCAAAAAGAGGATGAGAGCTTGGAGGATTAAATTTAAAGTTTTCTATTTTACTTACATAAATCTCCACACCATACCCTCAATGAAGAATCAAAGAAGATGATTTTCTTAAGAGGAATCAATGAGAGTTGCATTGATGCCTTGGACCTGATGGAAGGAGGAGATATCACCCAAGTTCCTTGGGAAGACATCAAGAAAATATGCTAGAACTACTCTACGGTAGCTTCAAAGAGAGGGAGAGCTTACCAATCCTCTATGGGTAAGTCATCTACTAGTGCAGTCTCAAGGATGGAGATCACACACTTGCTGGAAGATTTAAAGCAATACATCATAAACGATATATCTACTCAACTAGATACATTTCAGGCCAAGAAGAAACAAGAGGAGGCAGAGGCAATGTTGGAAGAGTATTGCACCCATTGCAGACAAAAGAAGGACTACAAATGCAAGATGGTAGTTAATATTGAAAGTAATTAGATTCCACCTGAGTTCAAACCAATCCAGATTGAAGAAGATCAAATCTACTATGTTTCACAAGCTCCAAGACAAGGTATGCCACTAGATCCACTATCTTATGTTGGGCAATATTTCAATTCCTATTCATCTGGTAACCAATGGTAGCCCCCATATCCATCCAGCTATGGAAGATATCCACAACAACCTTGGGGTAACCTTCCAAGTGCTTGGCTCAATCATCAAAATTCTCCACCGCAATGGTAGTAACCTTAGGGGAATTGGCAGCAATATCAAGGGCATTCGTATCCACCTCCAAGAAATTGGCAACAAACAAATCAATGGAGGGGAGGATAGCAATGGCCAACCCAGAAAACTAGTTACATGTAGTCACCTTCTCAGCCCTAGAAGCCTACTATAATGCCTCCACCTTCTAATTCAAGCTCAAACACACCTAAACCTACTCAGCTACCAGCTCATCCCACACCCAATCCAAATAACAAACCAAAACAACATCTTGTATACTCAGCTGATTCAAATCAATTCCCTGCACGTGATGTGAGTGTAAGTGACATCCACTTGCATTCAAGAACTACTTTACCAGCCCCTTCCAAGACCATTATCACTGAGATTCCTATGGAAGAGGAAGAGGAACCTATGAATGATCCCATTTAGCCAAGTGCACCTAAAAATATTGAACTAGTCCTAGCCAGGTAGACTGAACAAGAACCACCATTTCCTTAGAGATTGGAAGTTACCAAGAAAAAGGAAGAAAAAGAGGATACCACTTTTGACATCCTGGATCAGCTAAAGTATATATGTGTCCAGATCCCTCTATTACAAGCCATAAAGGATGTCCCAATCTATGGCAAGGAAATCAAGGAATAGTGCCTCAAGAAGCCAAGCAGGAAAAAGAAGGACCCAACTATAGTTCATGTGGTGGGACAACTAGCTGACATCATGCTTGGAAAAGTGACTATCCCTAAGTACAATGACCCAGGTAGTCTTGTGGTAGCAGTTGTTATAAAAGAGATCCAAATAAAGAATGCTCTGATTGATTTAGGGGCAACAATCAATGTAATGACCAAGAACATCCTGTAGAAACTAAATGTTGCAAGCATGGGATCTACTCCTACTGTCCTACAACTTGTTGATAGTTCTATTGTTAAGCCTGATGGTATAGTGGAGGATCTTATGGTAGTTCTAGACTCCTGGGAGTACCCAACAGACTTCATGATTCTTTCTCCTAAAGCTACACTAGGCGGGCATCCCATTATTCTTGGAAGGCCATGGTTAGCAACTATAGATGCATATATTATACTTCGGTAAGGTGAAAGGTCATTTCAGATGGGAAGAGCACCAAAACTTTTGTTCTTTATCCTCCTACCCAGCCATCTCATGATGGGAATGATCCCGTATGGCCACATGTTGGTGAAGAGGCCAAGGAAGTTAATTTTGTAGTTCATCTTATGATGCTAGGTAGAAGCTCTTTTATGCTACTTCAAGATGAGGATGAAGCACTGGATAATATCATTTAGAATCATTGTGAAGTGGAAGAAGCATCATCTTCTCATTCTACTATTCTAGTCAAGACACTTATGCATGCTCTTCCTGTAGCCATCGTTCTTGTAGACGTTCTTCCTACAACCACTCTTCCTGCAATTGGACTTCTTGCAGCAATAGGGATGACCCACACATTGCTACCATATGAAATAAAGGTACCATTTATTAATGAAGTAGCCATGATAGAGTTGACTACACAAGTGTAGGTGTTAGAAGGAAGATACCTGAGTGTTAACAATAAACTGAGTGAAGAACAATAATTGCTATTGGAAAACTTATTAAGGACCCACCAACATGCATTTATGTGGGATTATCATGATATGAAGAGATTGGACCCTAAACTCTGCACACATAGAATTTATATTAGAGATGATTGTACCCTAGTGAGGCAGCCACAAAGAATAATTAACCCTGCACTATGAGAAATTGTGAAAGGACAACTACAGAAGTTGCTAGATGTAGGATTTATCTACCCCATTTCAGATAGCTAGTGGGTGTCTCAATTAGTGATTGTTCCCAA
>VDFB02025668.1:0-13022 GCA_007258455.2 Sequoia sempervirens | reverse complement strand
TTTTAGCAGTATGGATTGATAGCGTTCAGAATCACTTCCTTAGTCGTCAGCTTCAGACGGTTCATGCATCGGGTATATATCGAGAGAGATATTAATATTTAATGGATTTTATTAAATATTAATTGTTGGAGCATTATAATATAAAGTTATAATATTTTATTATAACTTAAGTGATTTGGCTGAAGGGGTTGCCCATCATGAAAGGGGCCAATTTTTAATTATATTTTATAATTAAAAATTTGAGTTGAAACTATTGAAAAGATTAAAAAGAAGAGAAGTCGAATTTTAATGATTCCCTATTATTAAGGAATTCGCACTTTTCAGAGTATAAGGCATTTTTCATTGGGAATCGAGCCATTATGATTATTGATTATTGAAAATTGTTGAAGTCTTCAACCAGAGCACGGAAGCCAAGGGTTTCAGTCTCAGAGCATTAGGGAACGAGCCATCTCCAGTGAGAGCGATTCAGAGGGTGTGAAATATCATCCGATTTATTGCCAGGCAGAGGGATTTCTTCATCCAGAAGAAATTACAGAGTTTCACAGAGGTTTACATCTTCAGGTTTTCAGAGAGTTTTTCATCCGGAAAGCATCTTGCAACTAAGGTGCACCTATTCTTCAGATCTTGAGATTCTAGAAGGGGGCTGTACATTTCATTTATTGCTGTCATCAGGGCCGTACTACTTCACAGCAGGCCGTACCAGCATTAAAGAGGCGTCTTCTTGATATTGATTAAAACGCCTTTTATTCTAGCTTCCAGTCTTCACTAATTTGGGCGCTGGGGTACTTGGAGTCATCTCAGCTTGCCAGACAGAGGGAGAAGATCAAGTTCTTTGCAGCCGTACCAAATCTGTTCATCTTTAGCTTGCTGCGATTTCCAGGTTCTTTTTATTAAAATATTGTTGCCTTTTGTTTGCATGTGTTTGGATCGTCATTGTAATCATTCCAGAGGATTGAATAATAGACTGGCATCAATATTAGCAAAAAAATCTATCGTTTCAGAGTTGATTTATTTTTTATTGAATTTATTATCCATTCTTGGCAAAATCGCATTCTTCATATTTTATGCAAAAACATCAAAAAAAACCAAAAACTTCAAAAACAAACAAAAATCAGTCCGACCGAAATAGGGAAACAAGGGTTTCTACAATGTTTATATCTTCATCAAGTTCGCATCAACTTATAATAGTCAAGTTTATTGTTTACAAATAAATGTTAGCATATTGAAAAGAGGAGTATGATTGTTAGAATTGAATGGGCAGTCAGTCTGAAATAAATCATGTATCTTATGTTGCTGCTGTCTCAGATTGTTAGTATCTGAAAGATGCCTTGTCGTAGTTTACTTTCTGAGCTTTCATGTTTCTAAAATCACTACTTACTATCACTCAGAAGTAGGCCTAAGGATCAGTATTTGTTTATTAACAATAGATACTATTGTATATCTACTCAAATTGAAGTATTGAGATATGGTTATTAAAGTGTTATGCATTTCACTTGCAAACTGTTCTGACACATGCTATGGAAGGAATTGAATTTGATTAAATGGAAGATATATTAAATTGAAAAGTCACAAATAATTTATAATACTAAAAAGGAGGTAGACCATTATAGTGGTATCAGAGCCACAATCCTGCCAGCTTGTTGGGTAATCAATTTGGTACACTACAGTTTGGATTTCTCTTCAGTTGGATAGTGAGTTAGTTTCATGGCTAGAGTTCAGAATGGAAGAGTGTTACCTACATTCCTTCCTGCTACGCCAGCAAAGGAAGAGACTATTGTGGAGAAACTAGTAAAAAATCTTGTACAAACTCAACAAAGAAAGTTTTATAATTTGTAGCGTTACGAAGATTCACTTTTGAGACAGTCCAGGCAACAATACAAGACGGATTTGGTAAAGAAAACCACAGGAGGTGTCTGCAAAGATCTTCATGAGAAGTTTGAGAAACATGCTGATTGGGCACATGAGGCATCCATTAAGAGGCAAACAAGTCATCTTGTCATAGAGCAGGTTGGTTTAGATCTTGACTTTGATCAACCGTATGAGGGTAGGGATTCTATGGATGTTCCTTTGGTTGATTCCAGTGCTGCTCCGACAATGCTTGAAGATTGTAAAGTGACCATTGGAAAAAAGGAAAAGCCAAAGGTACAAGAACATGTAGATGGGTGTGAGCAAGAGAAGAGGCATGATTTGGAAAATTATGTTTGGGTATCTAGCTTGCATCATGAGGCTCATAAATTTCCTCTTTTAGAGAACCCATTGAAGGCTCAAGTCAGAGGTGGTATTGGGCACACACTTGGTGGATCAGCCACTAGGGTTATACCTACACATGTAAAGGGAGACGTAGGTGATTTTGTTGGGATTGAACATACATTCTACATCATGGAGGAACATTTTTCAAGGTTATATGAGGCTTCATGCCTTAGAGAGTGGATTGTGGAGACCAAGAGATGGCCTAACAAGAAAATCCTACAGTTTGATAATGTTTGGTATGTTATGGATCCAACACCCTGGAATTGGATGGGAGGAAAATTCATTTCAGCTAAGGATGTGAAAGTAGGGATCAATTTTGTGACAACTGTGGTAGCTAGAAGAACACATAACTTTCAGCTAGGCACACCTCTTAAGCCCACACTCATGGAGGGGCAACCTATCCGTGAAGAAGATACAAGGTCAAATCAAGGTATGGGATCTTTGGATGTTACTAGCATTGTTTCATTACCGTTGCATCATATTGGCATGGGATCAAATGGTGGTCATAAGGAGAATTCAGGAATTCCAGTGGGAAGTGACCCAAGTGGATTGGTTAAGTTTGACTTGTCATTTCAAAATAAAGAGGTCATAGCGGTGCATACATACTCTAGGCCCACCATGGAGGAAGATCATGAGGTAGAAGATTCTACCTGCTACTTGGATGGAGGAGGTGACCATGAGGAAGTTGACTCGGGGAGGCATGATCAGAGTATGTTCCAGGAAGACATTGGGTCCTATAAGCCTCATCCTTTGGAGGAGCAATTGAATACGAATGGAGGTGAATCTATGACTGCACTAAATCATTTTGAGCATGTACATAAGGCAATGGCTGATTTGTGTTGGATAACCCTAGGGAAGGGTAAACACTTCGAAGAAGATTTCTACCTCACCCAGTTTCAAAGGCTTCAAAAGGCCGTGGCAATGATGAAGGATAACTACTTGCATCTACTTGCGGATAGAGATCATCTATTCAAAATGTGCGAGATATATGCGAGTGCTTTGAGAAGGGAGGAAGATATAGTGGATGAGCTCACACACACATCAAAAATTCAAACTTCTATGGATGCCACACTCAAGGAAGGAAAATGCAACATGAAGAGGGCAAAGAGTGGAGTCATGGAGGAGGAGCTTGAAGCATCCTATAACGTGGTCATGGAGATCAAAGGGATGGACACACATGAGGATTCAGCTTGCAGCTATGGGATTGAATTCGTGACGCATAACACTCATGATTTCTCACAGAAGTCATGCCTTGGACCTGCCCTAGTTGATGGTCACCCAATCATGGAGGGAGAGAAGATTAGGGATTACCCATACATCACCCAAGAGCATAAGGTAAGGCCTGATTTTCTGAGTTGCAACAGCAGTCCTGACATAACAGCAAAAGGGATCAGCCCTAAGGTTTGTGATTGTGGATCTGCCTTGGAGGGGGAACATGCAACAGCGATAAGGGAGAGGTTTGAGAATAGTAAAAGCACTACAAAAAGGTATGGCAAGAATTCTGATTTTATTTGGGTCAGCAGTCGTTCATTCTTGCAGGATCATATGTTGGCAGCCCTTACACATGAAAATGGAATTAGGAAGACCTCTTCTATTGTTGGCTTTCACTTGGGAGACAAGTATGAGGACTTGTTTGTATGTCCAAGACTCGAAGGGACCAAGTTAGTTTGGTGTGACATGGCAGGGGCAAAAAGAATTCAAAGCATGTGGACTGAGCCTTGCATGATGGCCAATTTGGTGGAGCAATCAGAGTTAAGGTATGATACAGAAATTTCAGTTTGTTTACCTAATTTACATCATGAGTTGCCCTTGTTTGAGAGCCCCTTGAATGTTCAAGCATTAGAGGAGATTGGGATGATAGAGTATGCACTTAGTGGATCAGCCACTAGTGTTATGTCTTCGTATGGAGAGAGAACCATAAGTGATTCAGTTGATGGACTCTTGATCATTCTTGGAGGAGATGAAGGGTTGGGTGGTGGTATGAGGCAACCCAATCCTCTTGTTGCTCTTTTGGTAGTTCGGGAGGCTTCTTTTTTTCAAAGTTTGGGGATGCATACCATTGAGGGGCCTATTAGAGAATTACAGTTGATTGGTGACTTCACATTCATAGATTCATCATGGTTTAGGGACTGCCCTAGTTGGATTCACATTGCATTTTCTAACTCTTCGTGCTCTACACCAGCTATTCAGTTTCTTGGGAGTGTGCAGAGGCATGTTTATTTGATGGGCATTGAATATTTGATGGATTTCCTCAATATGTATGGGTATGTTGACACCTATTATTTCATTCTTGTTGCTGGCATGAGTTACACCAGTGGTATTTGGTGGCCTAGTGAGTTGATCTATGTACACATGGGAGGTTTGAGCACCAGGCTCCACTTCGGTACCTTGGAGATTGACATTGGTCAGTTTTATCAGAAGAAGGTGGGTTTTCCTAGGACTTGCACATTGGATATTGGTTTTGATCTAGCTCCTTTTGAGGAGGATGTTGACATTCATGATGATACCCTTCTTAATCCTGAAGAACCAACTCCTTCAGTTGTGAGTTGTGAGCCTTCTTTTGATGACGACAATACTAGATGGGATACACATGACTGCTCTGGTATTCCATTGGCACAGGCAGGAGAGTTTCACTTCGGTTGCATTATGACGTGTACTCACCAGTTTTCGTTCAGCCCACCTGTACAGTATCTGATGATGACGTGGATGACACAGAGAGATGGGTTGAATAAGGGACGTGCTGATTCACTTTGGTATGGCATACTTCAGATTCCAGATGATGAGTCCAAGTTTGATAGGACTCTCACTTTCTTTTCCCCAGTTGAATGTTTCCAGCAACAGGAGCTTGAGATTCGGTTTGGATGGACTCTTGGGGTTATCAGAATGGTGCAGCGGAAGTCGGTTGGTGTTGAGTTTGATGGACTTTCTATTTGTTTATGGATTGTGTGTTTGCGTGAGGGTCATCACCCTAGTTTGGGGATGGCAGAGTTCACTGATCAGCAAATGATAGAGATCCCTGTGCACAATTTATATATAGGTGAATTCCAGATTTGGGATCCAAGAATTTACTTGTTGGGCAGTTGGTTTCACAGAATGGTAGGGCTTGACCATGTCAGGAGTTACAACTGTATACAGGGGTTGCTGGTTAGAGTTCTTTCCAGGATCATTTGGGATCCTGGCAGTGGTGTACTTGGTACACTATTTCAATGGGATTTTCATGAGTGGCTTCACAATTTCGGGTATGGTAATGTTTACATTAGAGTAATGCAATGGATTGGTGGAGCAACATTTCTGAGGTTGACATGGGATCCAGGTGTTTGGTCAGCATGCAGGTGTAATTGCTTGAGGGCAAGCAATTTTGGGAAGGGCGGACTGTAATGTCCCCTTTTTCTAGCAGATAACTCACGTTTTGTCGTTAGCCTATTTTCTCATGGTCCCATAGGCTAGCCAGGACACGGAAGGGATCTTGGAGGATTTTTGCCTAGGCATTTTCAGTTGTGGGTCATTCTGAGGTGATTTGATGCAGTTGGGCATACTTACTATTTATAGTAAGTCACTTTGGGATGGTCCAAATCTTCAGCGACATCAGTGGTTTCAGGAATGATGTTCAGATGAATGGCAAATATTTATAGTCATTTAATAATTATTTATTTAAGCAAAGTATAAAGTTAAATTAAATATTTAACTTTATTTAATAAATGACTATAGTGGGACAATAAAGTATTATGTCTTAAATATTAAATCTCCCCTTACACTCAAAAAGGAATAGTGAGCACATAAGTGGGATAAAATATTATAAAGTGTTTTATTATCCCACATTGACAAGACAAGTGAGTGGGCCCTTATGAAGTTATAAAATGGATTGAAGAAGCTCACTTTCAGCATGCTTAGTTTATGCTTGGATGAGATGAAGGTTATGCTATTGGATTTCTCAGAAATCTGATTATTGGGCTTGGAGGACGAAATCCCTCTTTGTCAACATTCTTCTCGCTGTTGCAAGATACAGTCAGGAGAATTAATGGTGTTTTCATTCAGGAAACACAGTGTTCTTCATTGGTGAGTTTGCATAGAGTTTTACAAGGGTTTGAAGTGCTGATCAGAAGTTGGTACCCGTGAATAATGATTTTGCTACAGTTGCCGTGAACAGTGAATTGCTACAGTAGCCGTGAACAGTGAATTCGATACAGTACCCGTGAATAGCGATTTTGCTACAGTTCCCGTGAATAGTAAAATTGCTACAGTACCACCGAGATTCAGAGTTATATGAGATTGGGAATTAAGAATCATACTTGTTGCTGTGGCGTGGAGGTCTTTCATCTTCATATACCTCTGCTTGATCTAAGTTTGCATTCTAGGCCTTGGCGCATCTTATACCAGGTCTGAAACACATTTTATCAGCCTTTCCTGATTGCTGTTAGTAGTCAGTTTGGAATTTGTGAGCATTAATTCACTACTGTACATGTCTGAGTCCATACTTATATGTTTATGCTCTTCATCAAGTTCAGACTGAACTTATAATAGTCTGAAGTTTATTGCTTTTCAGTCAAATGTTAGCATATTGAAAAGAGGAGTATGATTGTCAGAATTGAATGAGCAGTCAGTCTGAAATAAATCATGTATCTTATGTTGCTGCTGTCTCAGATTGTTAGTATTTGAAAGATGCCTTGTCGTAGTTTACTTTCTGAGCTTTCATGTTTCTGAAATCACTACTTACTATCACTCAGAAGTAGGCCTAAGGATCAGTATTTGTTTATCAACAATAGATACTATTGTATATCTACTCAAATTGAAGTATTGAGATATGGTTATTAAAGTGTTATGCATTTCACTTGCAAACTGTTCTGACACATGCTATGGAAGGAATTGAATTTGATTAAATGGAAGATATATTAAATTGAAAAGTCACAAATAATTTATAATACTAAAAAGGAGGTAGACCATTACACAATATTTTCCTACTATAATCATCAACACAGAGTAGAAAGTACTTGCAACTAGTGACAGAAGAAGTAGACATAGGCCCACAAATATCAACATGAACTAATTGAAGTACCTTAGAAGCTCGCCAAGAGTCGCCATCCTTGAATGGTGTGCGATGCTACTTCCCGGCCTGACAAGCACCACAAATGCCCTAATGCTGAGTCTAAATGTCAGGTAAGCCATCTACAAGTCCCTCCCCGAGCAAGCGAGAGATAGTGCACGCTCAAGTGCTCGTACTCATTGGTGCTAAAGATCGGGTGATAGCCGACTTCGCCGCCAAGGCTAACTATGGAGAATCACCAAAGGTCCACAAGCTCGTAGAAGGCTATGATCTCTATCCCAACGGGCCATCATAGCGAAGTCTGATCTACAATCAACATTTGTGCGAATAACACCACATCCATCCGGGAGAATGTTGCATTATCTCGATCGACTAAGAGAAGATTGAGCTTGATATCGTACATAATACACGCTTGAGGAATATGAGATCCCTCCTCGCCGCATCAACCGGTCAAAGGCTCGTGCCGACACCAGGTATTCCTCGGCCCCTCCAAAATCATCACCGAAGCCGCGTAAGGGGAAAAGTTAGTGAACCACCACGCTTATGTGAGAAATGACGCGAGGCACCAGAATCTATGTACCAAGCAGAGGATTTGACATGGTCTGCGGGCCTCTTTGCCATGAGTGCATAAAAGGCAGATTCCTTCTGCTCAGAGTGCTCGGCGACATTCACTTTCTGCTAAAACCCTCCCTGCTTCTTTTGCTCAGAAGCCAAACGAGCACGACAATCTTTCTTGATGTGGCCAAATTTATGACAGTAGTTACACTGAACATTTTTCTTCTTCGGGCTGGTGGAGGTCTGACTTGAGTCTTTCTGCTGTGAAGGCCGACCTTTCCCTTGATGCTTCGGATGAGTTTTAGCTGCAAAGGCCTGCTCCATGGAGGATGATGATTCACTGCTACCGAACTGTTGTCTCCAGCAATCCTGCTGCAACAGGATAGTGCACAGATGAACTTGAGATCAACATTAGTAGACGTAATGTTGAGAGCCCTGCGAAGTGTTCATAGACTTCGGGCAGACTTTCTCAGGTGATCAATGACCATGTCTTCTCCATTTTCCAACCAATCAGCCCGCTGATCTCTGATCTCCTGGATTTTATTCAGGTGCGCTTGCAGAGTTGTCTTCTCATCCATCATGATAGAAAATAGCATATTCTTCAAAAAGAAACGCACGGCTTTTGTTAGAAGTTTCATGCAACCCTTCAAGTGATCCCAAATCTCCTTAGCCGATTTTCCAAGTGGAATCTGAGGGAGCTGATCATCAGTAACCGAAAGCTTAATAAGCATTACCGCTTCACGATTCTGCTCATCAAACTTCTCCTGATCCTTACCCGCCGTTGTGGGACGAGTAGCATTGTCGAGGATCATCTGATCAAGGCAGCGGTATTCAAAGATTGTCATCATCCGCTACTTCCAGGTGTTGTAATTTTTGCCATTGAATCTTTGACTGCCCTCCAGCATCAGATTATTTAAACTGGCCATCTTCACATTTTTTGAGGCACGAAAAACGAGGTACTGAGAAGAGGCTGATGCACAAATTCCAATGCAAAAAACAAAGGCAAATTCAGGTATAGTCTGCATAAAGTACAATGTACGAATGGCACAAAATTCGAGGCACGGAAATCGAGGCACCCAAAAAATTCGGAGACTAACCCAGTTGAGCTCTCGAAAAACCCACCAAGAATCAAGAATCGTAAAAATCTTTTCGACTTGAACTCGAGGTTGAAACCTCAGTCGAAGCCTGTGAAAAGCCCTAGCCATGAAAACATAGAATTTTTTCTCAAATCTATCAAAAGATTCGGCCCAACTTAGGGACAATACGTGGCAAAAATGCATAAAAATCTCAGAATCGCTGCTTCAATACCGATGAAAACGCCGCTAAAGGGAGTTTTCAAAACGTGGTTTCCGCCGAAGAACGTGAGAAGAGAAAATACCAAGTTTCCCACATAATCCGCCGCGCAGACAAGGGCACGAAAAATGCACGCGTATGGAGACAAAACAAGCCTGAACAAATATGAAATCTTCGTCCTCCAAAAAACGGCACAAAGAAACTGTGACGAGGGAAAAAAGCCAGTCGCGCAGGCTCAATCACGATGATCCGCAGGGCACAACGCGGGAGATATAGAGGACACGGAAGCAGAAATGAAAGGAGAGCACCAGAAAGTCGTTGTTTCTCAGGAATGCACCGAAAAACCAAAAGAGATTTCGCCCAAACCAGAAGCTTTAAAACACGCGGCCAAATAAAAAAAACGAGCCCACACTTGTATTTGCAGAACCACGAAAAATCTTCAAGCACAGATCTTCGAAACTCAGGTATCCAATAATGTCGAAAATGTCCACTAAAATTTTTTCAGAATTATAAAATTTTCAAAAAAAAATCAATTATTTCGAAAAATTGAAACAAAATAATTTCAAAAAGAAATTATTAATTTTTTCGAAAAAAATTGTTTTCCTGAGCTCTGATACCATATTACACAGGTAATTGGTAAAATATTGGATGTATTAACAACAAGCAATGTGCTCAATAAATAATTTACAAGATGTACAGGGATAAGATCGAACACGATCTTATCTCAAGAAAAAGCAGGAAGTTTCTAAAAGAAACTTCAGATAAGATCTCAGACAACAGAGACAATCTTATCTAGACATTTTACAATATTTACATAGTTTGAGCATTAATAAATAAACAAGAATATTATTTTATTATATGAACACATTTTTTGGACACCATGCACCGTACACTCCCTTAACTTGGTGATGCAAGCAATTGGCACTCAAATAGAGTGGGTGAAGGATATATACTAAGAGGGTGAGGAGATCCAAATGTTTGTGACAAACCACCATATGTCACAAAGCATCTTCAGGACTTTCTCGAAATTAATTTAATTTAATTATTTAATTTTATTTCATTTATGCCATGTATACTTTTATAATATATTTTTAAATTTTAATGTGTTATTAACTTATGTTTTACATGATCCTAGGTTGTTGAGACCCGATTTGCATCACACACAATCGTTTTGAGACGACTTGTGAAGGTGCGAGAGGCATTAGGTGCCATGGTTATTAGCAACCAATGGAGTATTTGGAGGACATCAAGTTCATAGAGGGACGAAAAGGTTAAGTCGTTGATCCTAGATGATGATTGGTGGGCTCGTGTGGACTATGTCTTGAGTTTCACCGAGCTTATCATGAGTATGATTAGGTTTTCTGATATAGATCGACCATGTTTCGTGGAAATCTATGATGGCATTGACTCCATGATAGAAAAAATAAAGGTCATAATAGCAAAAAAAGAGAATGACCCCCAAGAAACATTTTTTCAAAGTGTTGAAAAAATCATTCATCATTGTTGGGACAAGATGAACACACCATTGCATCTCCTTGCATTTGCATTGTCTCCCAAATACTATAGTGCACAGATACTTGCTTTGTCAGGGAGAACTCCACCATATAGAGATAATGAAGTTGCTAATGGGTACAAGCGAGCATTCAAAAGACTCTCCTCAGATCCAAAAGTGGTGGAAAATGTTAGGAAAGAGTTTGGCTTGTTCATCTTAGGACGAAATCATAGTATTTTTGCTCTTCAAGACCAATACAATGTAGATGCTCGTACATGGTGGTACCTCCATGGGCAAGATTTTGTGTTCCTCCAGCCTCTTGCAATCAAGATTCTATCACAAGTAATTTTTATTTTTTATTATTAAACATTTGTATTGTAGACTTTAGTACTTACCATTCTTTAATTTATTTTGCATTTTTAATTTTTAAGTTGTTTTGCTTTTCTCTCCAATTTCAACAGTTTGCAAGTTCTTCTTCAGCTGAATGGAATTGGTGTACATACTCCTATATCCACTCAGTGAAGCGTAACCGGTTGGCTGCAAAAAAAGCAGAAGACTTGGTTTATGTCCATTCCAACTTGCATCTTCTATCACATAAGCAAGATGAGTACAAGGATGGTTCAATGAAGAATTGGGACATAGCCCCTGAGGGTGCCAACTTGGATGCATCTATTGCAGAGCTTGCTAGAGTCACTATAGATGATGATGATGATGATGAGACTCTTGCACATGATGCACCTACTATGAGTGGCAATGCATTTACTTGTGGTTCAAATGATGTTGAAGCAAATGATGAATTTGATCTAGATCCTTTTGATGATTGATGAAGATTGAAGACATAGAGTCTTAGACAATTATACAAATTTTTGATTGTATTTATTTCAATTTTGTAATTGTAGTGATCTTCATTTGAATCATGACTCTAGACATATATGATATATGACATATGTATTGAAATTTTGAACTATCAATTGACATTTATCTTTATCACTAGCATTGATCAATGATTTAATGATGATTGATGATTGAAGTATCATACTATCAAATGTATTTACAATTCTGTATATTTTTAATTATTTTGCATATATATATATATATACAGCCGCACCCAAACGTACCGTACCCAAGGAATTTTTTTTCCGTACCAACGTACTAGTATTCCATACCCATACTCGATCCCGTACCAAAACTGACAACTTAGTATATAACCAAGGAGTATACTATTCATAAAGAAACCAAAATGTCTAAAATAATGTTCTAACAACATGGTAATACTTGCTAAAAATAATAGATATATGCTAGTATATCTAATATGTCTAATATATCTAACACGCTCCCTAAGACTAATTCTTTTCAAATGATTCAGATTTAGGCATTATATCACTTAGAAAGAATGTGAGGTGAAAAGAACTTGTTTAAGTCTAGACATGAACTCGATCAATGAAAATATTGTTGCCAATGTAGTAAATATTGCCAAATGTCCATATGGTGACCAATCCATCTCACTAGAGTACACAAGAAATTGGCCACTTTAACCACTTAGTAGACTACGAACTGGTGTTGAATACTAGGTTCATTGGCCTACGCTTTGCCTCATTTGTGCCATCTATTCTTGAATGTGTAGCTCCACATGTTGGTTGTTAGAGTGATCAATTCCAACACGAAATATTTTTTGATATCCAAGACTAAACAACACTATAGTATCATATAGCTTGCATTGGTGGGCTTGCATTGATATCTTGAATGCTCAAACTTTGGAAACAACAGTAGCACCAATTATTTTTGTTAGATTAGGATCTTTGGTTGCTTCATAAACAATGTAGCCCCATAAACATTGTTATGTCCATGGTTGTTGATGGCCTTTGAGAGCAAGCACTTAGGCATGAGCTTAGAATTTTTTTGAGATTTCAACACAATGGCTTTCAATGTTCTATATTCTAATCATCATGATATTGGCCTCTGAGAAATTTGTGTGCCAGTTAGACCATGCTTTTCAAAGAATGGATTCACACATTCTCCTCATTTATGTCTACATAAACATAACATTTATGCCATTCTTTTTTTACAAACTTGCAAATGCCATCTGTTTGCACTTGTCTTAAGCCTACCATTGAAAGCTATGTACCCCGGAGATGTGTCCCCTACAAAAATGACTTGTCACCCTATAGTGGATGTTTTGGGTATGTGGGGATGGGTAGGTGTAAGAGAGGGGGACCACCACGTGGAAGGCCCTAGGTCATGGAGGGCCAAGATGTGGAAGGCATCCCTAACTTACCTCAGCTTAACGGGGTGCTAGGATATACGGGACGAGAATGATGAAGATTATGAGGTCCTTCAACCACTCTACAGACCCGAAATGCAAAATGGGGCTAGGCGAGTTGGTTTTTAGAT
>VDFB02025667.1:147408-165601 GCA_007258455.2 Sequoia sempervirens | reverse complement strand
CTAGCCTAAGTGTGTTTTGGCATATGCGTCATTCCATAGTCAAATGTGTTGCATGCAAAAGCATATGCATTGATTAAAGAGACATTTGAAAATAAAAGTTTAAACTCCTAAAAATGTGTGAAAAAAATTTCAAGATGGTTTTTGAGTATGTACCAAGGGTCCTACGTCAGCCGGCCATATGAAGGTTTGAATGCTATAACTATGGTGCTCTTTGTAGGGAATGGGCAATAGGTTTGTTGACTGCTCTAGAGCAAAAATCAAGATTTCTAAACTTGACGGGTGCAAATGAATTGATTTTCCACCCTATTTCTATTTATACCTAGGGTTTTTCGAGGGTTTTTCTCACACCTTGTCTACTGGGTGCACTATTTTCCAACTTTAAATGACTATTTCATCTACCGAACTTTTCCGAAACTAATTTTTGTCACCACGATTGAACTTATGGCTATCATATTGCCTAATCGGGACAAAATCCTTTTTTTTTTTAATTTTTCAAACATTTGTCATTTTTCCAAAGGGGGCATGCCCTTAGCTATTTCACACAGGGGCATGACTAGGGCATGTTTTGACTGTTTTTCTTTGACACAACACCGAAATGACATTGTATCAAAGAGGGGCAAAATGTAGACATTAAAAATTGGTCTAGGCCTGTGATTTCAATTTCGTCATAATTCTCATCTTCATTGTCATATTTAAATAATGATTAATTATTTAATTATTTTCTAAAGTCATTTATCCTCTATTAATTAAATAAATTTAATTATTTAATTAATTCATTTTACCTTTATTCAATCCTAATTAATTAAATATATATAATTTATTTAATTACATCGCTAATTAAGTTATCATTTTTCTTAAATTAAATAAACTATTATTTAATTTATCCTAACATATTTTCCACTATAATTAAATAATAACTTTTAATTATTTTAATTATTCTTAACCTTTTCTAGTAAACTAAATAATTTTTATTTATTTAATTTAATCCTCAAATTTGAATGAATCCAACAATCATTAATTCATAAAAGAATAAATCCCAGTATATTCTCCTGCGGATTGATAATCGTGGTTAACCTGTAAAATTTTGAAATTTTCACAACATCAGACTATGAGTCTCCAAAATAGGTCCTCATCACAAGCATAAAATTCCTTCTTCATGGTGTCTCACTCATATTTTGTCATATGATCCATTAGAATTCATCTAGTCCTTGATATTTCATTCTATTTCCCATATCGGCAAGACAGGGTGAAGGTCTCCCCGACCCATATTTTTTACTAATGTATACTTGTTGGTGATTTTCGCGACATTAATTCCATGTTTCGCTAAAAGAAAGTCATATCGGGTAAGAGAATTGTTATCAGTGTGAATCATAGTGAACTCATGTATGTCTCACCGACTAGCGTATGGAGTGATGTATCGGATAAACAAAATATTGTCGGAGTAAGGTCTTGTCGATAAGGCGCAGGGGGGTTTCATCAAAAAGCTATTAGGAAGAAGCTATGTAGTCTTTCTGACTCAAATGTCACACCGATAGAGAATTGCATCGGCGAGAGAAGAAGTCTTTGGTGTGAGTTCCGCCAAAAATTGAAGGTTACACCGAAAGAATACTTCGGGGAGAGTCTCACCAAATAGAGTAATCTGGAGGAACGGGTTCGGTGAGACATCTGGCATCGGTATGAGTCTTTTCGGAGATCCATAAGTCTTACCGATGAAATTTATTTCATCGATAAGATTAATTTCATCGGTGAGAGAATAATATTGTCATGGCGACAAGAAGTGAACTTAAGGAGATTTTTCGGCAAGACATAAGATATCTATGGGACGTCTCCCCGAAAACATAATGTTATAGCGACCCACATGAGACAAAAGAATACATCTCGGCAAGACAAAGTATTGTCTGTGAGACGTCTCCCCGACTCTAAAGGTCACAACGAAACACAAAGAACCAAAGGATGATTGTCGATGAGACATTGGCCTTCGGTGTGACTACAAGATGTTTTGGAAAAAGATCTAATGAACGTTGCAAAAATATTTCGCCCCAGATTTGAAAATCTCTCACCTACAAGACACTTGATGTGATAGTACAAGTTTCAAATAACTCTTCATTCAGGCTTCAGCTGACACATTAATGGCGCGACGGGATATAACAGGGTAAGTGTAATCAAACACATTTGTGTTGAATTGATTGCAGAAGAGTCAGCAGCGCGAACAGAGAACCAGGACATCTTCCAGCCTGAGGAGCTCGAGTGATATACTGTAAGTGATGGCATCTTAGCTTTCCAAATTTTAACTTCTGTAATCTTGAAGAATGGAGTCCCCTGGTTCTGGAAAAGTTAAAAGTAGCAAACTTGGTGAAAGTAGTCATCCAAAAGGAAAGAAACAGAAAACTAAGACAAAACATGAGGGCACAGAACGAAGATTAAACCAAGACCTCATTGATCAGTTGCCTGGTTCATGGCCTAAAGCCAGAAGGTCTACACAACTTAGGGCAGAAATTGATAAACTTGATGATAAGTGCAAATTCATAGGAGACGTCTGGACTACCATAAGGGGGTACGAATTGTTCAATTTCCATTATCATCAGAGAAGCCGTTTTGAACCAGTTTGCAACCCATGGAAGCTGAATGTAGGAAAACTGGTGTGCCCTAACATATTTGTGAATGTTGAATTAGTAAAATTGTTGGCTGATCACTATGAACCAAAGCATAAAGCTATATGTGACCCGTCTGGAAAGCCACAAATATATCTGTCAAAAGAGACAATTGGGCAGGTTTTCGATTTGGAAGGGTTTTGCAATGAGGAGATCATACACGAGGAATTGGAGAAGGAATTCTCGAGAATGGATACAATCTATAAGGGTTGGAGGTTGCCAATTCACAGAGTTAAACAAGGCAGCAAACCAGATCCTCTGTAGGATAGTGAGGGACCTCCTTATCATGTGGACCTGTTTGAACCTTATATGAAATACACCTACTTCTCAGTATGCCAAGTATTAGGAATGGATGCCCCATAATACATGTCAATTGTGCCCATGATTATCACAGCAGATATCTAGTATCATAATTCTCAACCATTTGACTATGCCTCATACATTTCTAAGGGGCTTGATTCAGGACTGATGGCTATAAAAGGTGGATCATCTACTTTTTATCTCAGGCATTATTCATTGTTGATGCATCTGGTACTATATTTTGGACAGGAGTTAGGAGTATGGCCTCCAGAAATGAGAATCTCTCAAATTGGTAAAGATGGTGAAGCATTACCAATTTAGTTGTTGACTGCTATTTGGGATAGCAAGTTTGCTAATGCTAGTTTCATTCATTTTGAGGAATATTTTGTGAGAACATTGTACAGATTGTATACATATCCCTATAATTATTCATTATCTGATGAGATAAAGATATTTCTTTGGCCAAAAGATTTCAATGGGTCGGTTGATCATAACTGGGGAGATTGGTATTGTTTGGAGGGAGCTACAATGATCAGAGTCTATGGGTTTGAAGATGCCCCTTTCATTTTTCCAAAGACAGTTCCAAACAGGATTGCATATCTAGAGATTGTCAGACAGATGGATTACTGTAGTGTAATGAATTTCAGCTCTTTTGGGAAGCAGGCTTTTATGCCTAGCTCATTGTGCTTTGGTGATTTCACTATGTTGGCCAAGGAAGGATACAATTTGATCCTTGACAAACTACTTTAGTACAATATGAAGAGAGGAGCACCCAAGAAGAACTTTGACCTAGAAGGGTATATTAATTATGCCAAAGAGAAGATAAACTTTGGAAAGTATCAGCATGTGCCTTATCCCTTTGATGATATGATTCAGAATCTGGAGGAAGATGAAGCTGAAATGGTAGTTGAAAGATATAATCAAGGATTTCAAGATGTTGAGTTGTTATCTTATGAGGAGGAGGAGACACCTAAAGATAATGTTCCACAAAGCCAACCTGAAAAAGTATCCAGGTTCAGAACTCAGTAGTATGTTTGCCCAATCAGAGAATTGCGTGTTGAAGAAAGTGGAGATGCAGATGTCAGAAATATTGAATATAGATCATTTGTCTCAAATGATGAGTTCATAAATTCCCCAGAGTTCAAGGAATTTCTGTACAAGCAGAAAGGGAAAGAAATAAGGGATAAAGTTGATGATGTTACTACATGGAATGAAGAACAATTGCTGAATCAATTGAGAAAATCTGTGGATGAAGAAATGACAGGTATGACCCCTGAAAAGGGGAGGAAAATGTTGCAAGATGCTGGTGTCATGATCTTTCCTAGGCTAGATCTCAATTTTTCCCTTGTCTTTGATAGTTTCTTAAGGGACAACAATGCTACACACAAGCTTGACAAAGAAGGTGTAACAGAGGTGTATGCTAGATCAAAATACAATACTGATGAAGGGTCATTGATGATTTGGGCCTTATATCCACCCCATAGGAAGTTAGTTGTCATCAACACTGAAAAATATTTTGGACATGTCATGAATTTGAAGGTTGGGGAAGCTGATCCTGTAGCTACTACTAAAATTGGTGTAAATATTGCAAAATTGAACAAAGCACAAATACAAATGTTGATAAAAGAGAAGGAGATGTATAAAGCAAATAATGAAAGAATGTTGAGAGAAAATGATAGATTAAAACATTTGGTAGGCATTTCAATGGGGCCAACCAAGATGCTCACTCAAGGAGAAAGCTCTCAAACAAAGGATCATTGGGTAGGATCAAGTGCTTATTCCTAGGGAAAGCATGATGCAACTGTAGCAAAAATCAAGAAAAGGCAGGATAGTTTAACACCTTGGTTGAATAAACTTTGGGGCAAACATTCACATACCCTTGTTGCATTAAAGGAACATAAAAGGATGGATGGATGGATTATGGAGAAGTTTCATGAAATAGACCAAAGAGATGCTTCTAATAGTGCAGCAATTGAGGCTGCAAATCATATTATAAATTTACATCGAAACTTCTACAATGAGCTGCAAGGGGACGAATAGGGGTTGATAAATGCTACCAAGAAAATGTTGATTGCATTCTCTGATGACAAGGGGGAACTGAAAGAAGCTACTAGATGGAAGAATGAGAGTGAATCATTGCTAAATGAAGTCATGAGGATAGCTTCTGCGGAGGATACAACATTAGAAGAAGTGAGCGAGCAGAATGAGAAGATGATAAAGATGGAAATCACGATCCGGAATGCAGTTGGAGATGTGGATACATACGAGCGCCAGGATTATTTGGATCATCTTGCTAAAACTAACTTGTGGCTAAATAGAGCTTAATTATCCTCTAATCTTTTTTATGTAAACATATGACATTTCCAATTTCTGAAAGGACGCGTCCTTTCGTATTCTCAATGTATAAATATCCATTTCGAAAATGAAATAGAAGAAGCGATAATTAGAATAGGATAGAGGATAGAAAATATACAGTGTAATACAATGTTTCGTCAATATGAGACTATGCTGCATGTTTCAAATCATGGAGATAGCAATTGAAATCTAATAATATGGTGCAGTTGTTTCCAGTATCAGTTGTTTATGGTGTTCGTTGAAAGCATTATTGAAGTTGTCTCCAGTGTGGTGTTTTTTTTGGTTATTTAAATTGGTGTAACAAGTTTATATCCAGTTTTTCAGTGCACATTTGCTGCATCTATATGGTCAATTGATTGGTTCTTTCCAGTAAAGATTAAATCCTTTAAATTGATCATAGTAATCAGAGAATGTCAATTGGATCACTAAGAAGAACTCAGTAATCATAACCTTGCGTGTTTATACAAGTTATAAACCAAATCAAATGCTAAACAACTTGAATTTCTGCTAGAACGAAGTACTTGTTTCAGATTTCTCTTGACTCCGCATACCCTATAAGGCACTAGTGTCCATAGTTTCATCATTCAGTTTTATTCAATCCTTTTTTACATCTGTTAACTGAGCATATTAGGATTTAGTTTTGAATATTGGTATACAATTTATACCAAATTTGATTTCGTTTGTCCATTTCCATCGCCATCATGGACAAATCAGCACAAGAAAGAAGATCAAAATTCAAATTACGCCCAATTCATATAGAGACACCCACCTAGGTCTAGCGGCACTGAGAAGGTAGAAGGTCTAAATTTTTGACCTTGTCGTTACCCTAAAACATTATTAGCTTGGTAACCTTTAAATTGGTTCAAGCACTGCATTTTTGAGAGCTAACAAATCACTTAGTTATCTAATTATTCATTCACCACTTAAGTTGAGATTTAATTAAATTAGTCAGTTATCTCCTAATTTAATATATGATTATCTCTGACGAATAGACTCTCTATCTTAATCAGTCAATTATCTAGTTTTATTCTTTTGCGTGCAAACTTTTATTAATTAAATAACTTTATTTAATTCATTCATTCATTTGTGTGTTCGAATAGACCATTTCCTATATTCAATCTTTATCCTTTACATACAATCATTATTCTTTTGATTTTCGAATAGTCTCAACTAAAAGATTAAATTATTATTTAATATTAATCTCCACCTTTTATGTTTGATCACTGAAGCAAATCTCAATGCATGTCAAATATTTCAATATGAGCCTGTCATTTGAGAACCCTATTTTCTATAAATTGGTTTGACCTTCATCATTGTTACTCCTCCCAAAATCTTATGACTTTGGGAAGAAATTTTATTGTAGAATCTTTTATGTTTTGCTAAATCATACTATCATAGGCTATACTTGCATAGAGAAATCTAAGGGAAATTATCATACAACAAAAAATGGAGGACAATCAAGGTTATGCATGGAATTACGTAGATATTCAGTGAGATCTTTCTATTATTTATGTTTTAAGGCTTTCCATTGTTCTTTGTTGTTAGCATAGGTTTAGATTTCAGATTATTGCATTGTATTTCTTTGATCTTTCTTATTTTCCTATAGTTACAATAACCATGTATAAACTCATGATATAGTCAAGAATATCCATACTTTACATTGACCAACTCAGAATGTACATATACATTGATAATATGGAATTACATCATTTCAGGTTTACAAAAGTACAATAGTGCTTCCCAACACAATGGGAATGATACATCAAATATAAGAGAAATACAGGAGTGAACATGGTACAACTGAACTATGACAAAGCTTTGGATCAACTACATCAGCACAAAATTCGCTCTTCACAAACACCATCTAGGAACCCAATGGGGTGCAAAGCAAGTTCCACCCGACCACATGGACCCGAAGGCCCACCCCTCATGCTAGGAGGTGACAAGAAAGACCCATGACAAAGAACAGTCAAGTAGAAGAAATAAGACTCAATCAAATAAGAGTAACAAGAAACATGAGTAACAACAACATCAAAATGACTACTTCCAGAGGCACCCTAGGTAATAGAATAATAAGGGATACTATAGGAAGAGTGTCTTTGCATGGCCCTACCTGGTTTACCCAAGTTATCTTTCACTAAGCGTTGACCCCCATCTATGGTTACCCAAGTTGCCTCTTATTAAGCGTCGGCCCCATAGGGTGACACATTTGGGATCACCAACCTTTCATGAGGACAAGGTAGTGATCTTGCTGATCACAACTATGAAACCACTAACAACATGAGTAAGGTATCATACTTATCTTATTAGTGTGTACCTACCCAAACCCACTAATTCATTTTTTTAGGTTATCACTTATTAAACAAACTCTTCCATGGGTTATGCAGGTTTCCCCTTTGTGCATCAGCCCCCATGAAGAGCCACTCTCCCTAGTAGCTCTGAAACAAAACTCACAGCATCAAGGGGTCTACCAACACTAAATCCACAAAACAAGTGCATGTGTGAGGCATGAACCATCTTGCCCAAAAACCACAACGAAGGAAAAATAACAGAATAATGTAACACCCACCAGATTCCAAAAATAAGAATGCAACCAAGCCTATCACAAAGTTCCAACCATGAAAAATCCGCATAAAACTAGTTCTCCCCAAATGCCTCTAGAACCCTAATGAATGACTACCCCTTAACTTCCAAAAGAGAGTAACTCAATATTATGGGTTCCCAACATAGTTTTCTGCTACTTTTCCAAAAAAAAAATCTCATCAAATTGAGAATAATACAAGGGAACAAATGCGACCAACATGGGGAAAATCAATCAATCGCTTAAATTCTTTAACGCATTCTATATATTAAATTTTAAGAAACATTTTCAGTAATCTCAGCATTTATTTACACATTCATTTCCCTTTTGACAATTAACTTGATTAACTAAATTCATGTAGAGTCATACAAAATTATTTACCTAATTAACACTAATTTAGTTACAAGGTACAATTCTTCAATTGTAAACAATCAAAAACACATTTCATAATACCATCAATTCAACAATACTAAAATTTTATTTTTTTTCATTCTAAACATAAATAAAAACAACCTGAAATATACATTTCATTTTGAATTATTTTTCTTAATTTCACAATTCATTAATGTTAAATATCTCCTTTCAAATATTATTCAATTATGTACAAACAAATATAACATATATATCTATATATAAATATTTAATCGTATACATATCCACATAATATATATCAATATAAATTGATTTATTATTATTTTATGTTAAACAATAAACAAACTAAAAAAATACATAAGTAAATACATATATATATATATATATATATATAAATTAATTTAATTGAAATACATTGTTGTCCTAACCTTCATCGCCATACATAGTATTTAATACAACTAAATTAAAATATTGCAAAAATGAAAAAATTACACAAGACCATTCAGCTATATGGGGAGGGAAATAAAGCAAGCTAAAGGTAAGAATCGCGGCCTTGGAAAGAAAGGAAACTATTATGTAAACCAAAGCTTGTGCTAAGTCATGTGTAGGGGCTAAGGCTAATGAAAATTTCCAAAAAAAAATGGAAATTCCATGCCATGAGGAGAATGTTAGGGTTATGAATGTGTGCACAAAATTAGAGGAGGCCATGCTAGGTAAACATAGGGAAGTTTTAATTTTAACCATATCTTAGCAGATGAAACATAGACAAAAGGTGTCAATGACCAAAGAAAGGAAAAAGAGGGACCATACCACATAATTTTTGTGAGGAATTTGAATTGAAATAAAATTGCAGTAATAAAAGAAGCTTCAAATCCAAAACTAAGTCACGACTAGAAGCAAACATATGCGTCTACAACCTAAGACTCCTCGACTACCATTTGCATCGATGGCAGGAAAAAACAATATAAAATAGTATAAATAAAAATGATGCAATCTACAGGTGGGTGGCATAAACAACATGAATTCTTAATGAAATTATAAAGAAATAACAAGAATTTTCTATTTGAATAGCTTACCTAACCTAGAGATCCAAACCACATGAATCAAGGACCAATGTTTTTTTTTATATGAGTATTTTAAAATAGAAAGGGAAGTAGACCAGCTGACATGGAAAGTAAAGGCTACATGTTAATCATTCCACCTGACCCACCCTTCACTAAGAAACCAAAGGGGCGATCATCACCACAGAAGAAACTTAAACTCTCAACAATAGGTAAGGAACAAGGAAATAAAAATAGCGCCAACTAAAAGTCATTTATTACAAACAACTGTTAATTCCCAACATACAAACAATATACCAATACCAAGTAATCTATGATTAAGCCATAAAGTCTAGGGAACGAAGTCGGCTCTTTCCATAAAAAAGAAAAGAAAAAAGAATGGCTGAGAGTAAATGATGAGTCTAGTTTATGACTCAATTTTGATAGAAGTTTATTGTCTATTTACTGTAGTTGCCACAGACTTTTATGCTTGGATGTTGATCTTTTTATGACATTTCCCCAAAACCATAGACATTGGGCATAATCTTATTTTTACAATCTTTAATGACATTGACATACTATATGAACTATCTATGTTGATTTTACATGTAGATTAATGAATGCTACTTTAAGAGAGTTACATATATGCAATTTTGTGCATACTAATATTGTTATGCAGATATAATTAGCTACCTACATAATTAAAGGAGATTATGCCAGCTGGTCATTCGCCATAACGGCCAACAAGGTGGCCATTCAAAGGTCAATGAAGGGAAGACTATTGATGATGGGAGATTCCTCATTCAAATTGAAATTGTAGCCACCTTCTAAATGGTCTTAATTTTTTGTTGAGTGAATATAGGCATTACTGTTGTGCTAAATCTAATGCTAAGAAAAATATGTCTCACCAGATTTCGCCAGACATGCATAACCCGCCCAATTTTTATGCTTTCCCAAAGTGGAATCCCTCCTCTAATCTGTTTTTTTCTTGGAGTTGACTACCCTGCTAGGTGATTAGTTGGTAGCTTTTCTCCTAATAATAAGACTCAGATGCTCCTTCAAAAGGGGTTGCTTAATTTGATGATTTACTCACATTATTAGTTTTTTAGTAATGCAGTCATGATGCTCCATTGTACTTGTGTTTTCCAATGAATAAAATGAGTTTATAAGTTTGTACATCTAATTTTACATTTATCTTAAGGGATACTAATCCAAGGGGGCCCACTTGGTGAGAATTCCATCTTTTAGATTAGTTGTTACTTTCTATTTAGTAATTGCTGTACCTAGTGAATCTAATCGCTTCCAAACCACTCAGAATTCATATTTCAGGACTATTCCTACCAAGAAGACAGAGAGAGAGTAGTTCCCCTCATTTGTTTGCTTAGATTTTCATTTTTTTTCATGTATTTTAGCTTAGCATATTTATTGGTTGATATTCAACATTCATTTTATTTCCTTTTATGCAATTTACTTTCAGTATGGTGTTTCTTAGTTGTAGAGTGCAATGACTACTTGAGCTCCTAGTGCACATATAGTGTTGACCCACTTCAAGTTCACATCCTTGGGTTGACAAGTTAAATGCACTCTCATTGATGATTGAAATAGTTATTCAAATTAGATGTCCAATCAATCACAGCTTGTAAGGGCTTATTGTTAGATCATTGTAGGAGGCCAACATTTATGGCCGCATTGTCGTGGATGGTGGTCAACCAGGGGAGTTCTTTTGGAGTCATCGGGATAGTTTTCTTTGTGGTATTTTGGAAATTCCTATTCCTAGTATACCCCTCATTTAGAAAGTAATGATCCAATTATTCTTTTACCAATTCTTTTGTGTGGAGTCGGCTGATAGTGAGTTGATGTCAGATGCATAGAGGAAGGAGGAGAGATGCTCATGGGAGATTCCTTCCCAATAACCCTGATCCATTCTAGCTAGATGAGCATTTGAATCTGTCAAGAAAGGAAGAATAAGAAGAGCCAAACCCCTTTGCTGATGCATTTCCTGATTTGACTAGTTCTGAAATTTCCTCTGACGACCAAAATTAGCTTGAAAACCCTTTTGCTTGGAACAACATCAAGTAGGCATGGGTGATGCAAATAGGAACATACCTAACCAACCAGATTTTCCTTTCCCCATTGCTCATCATAATGAAGTTGACAACATCAAGATCATTCCTGCCTCAACACTCCCAAAATTTTATGGACTTGTCACGTAATATCCCCGAGCACTTTCTTGTTCGAGTTTGATATACTCTATAGGAGTTATGACTATACCACCGATGCCCATAAGCTTAAGCTATTTCCTACCACTTTGAAAGAAGCTACACTAAGATGGTTCATGAGCTTAGGCATAAATACTATGGAGACTTGGGAGGATATGAAGACAAAGTTCTCTGTAAGAAATAAAAGTGTCAAGGTACCGTACATGAGAGGAGATGATGCATTTTCAGATGTAGCAAAGGGGAAGATGAGATCCCTCGGAAGATTACATTGCAAGGTTTTTTCTTTTCCTACAAAAATCTCCACACCATACACTCAATGTAGAATCACAAAATATTCTTTTCCCGAGAGGAATTAATGAAAGTTGTACTAATGCCTTATACCTGATGGGAGGAGGAGATATCACCCAAGTTCCTTGGGAGGAAATCAAGAAGATATGTTAGAACTATTCTATGGAAGCTTCAAAGAAAGGGAGAGCTTACCAATCCTCTATGGGTAAGTCATCTACTAATGGAGTTTCAAGAATGGATATTACTCACTTGCTGGTAGACTTAAAGAAAGACATTATAAACAATTTAGCTACTTAGTTGGATACACTTCAGGCGAAAAAGAAACAAGAGGAGGCAGAGGCAACATTGGTAGAGTATTGCCCCCATTGTAGACAAAAGAAGGACTATAGATACAATGTGATAGCCAATATTGACAGTAAGAGAATTCCACCTAAGTTTAGGCCAAACTAGGGTGAAGATGACCAAGTCTACTACATTGTACAAAGAAGTCCATGGGCTCCAAGACAAGGTATGCCACTAGATCCACTCTCTTTTGTTGGGCCATATTTCAATTCATATTCATTTGGTAACCAATGGAAGCCCCCATATCCATCCAATTATGGTGGATATCCACCACAACCTTGGAGTAACCCTTCAAATTCCTAGCCTAATCGCCAAATCTCTCCACCTCAATGGCAAAAACCTCAAGGGAATTGGTAGCAGTTTCAAGGAAATTGGCAACCACCCCAGGAAATTGGTAGCAAACATCTCAATGGAGGGGAGGACAATAATGGTGAAACCAAACAAATAGTTACATGTAGCCACCCTCTCAACCCTAGCAACATGCTATAATGCCTCCTCCTATTATCTCAAGTTCAAATACACCTAAACCTACTTAGCTACTTGCTCAGCCCACACCCAACCCAAATAACAAACCACAACAATAGTCAGTATACTCCTCTAACCCAAATCAATTCCCTGCATATGTTGTGAGTGTAAGTGACATCCACTTATATTCAAGAAATATCATGCCAGCTCATTCCACACCTATTATCACTGAGCTTCATGTGGAAGAAGAGGAGCCTCTGAATACCCTCATTTAGCCATGTGTACCTAAGAATCCTGAACATATCCCAGTCAAGCAAACTACAAAAACACCCCCATTTCCCTAAAGACTAGAAACTGTGAACGAGAAGGAAGAAAAGGACAAATTTTTTGACATTTTAGATCAATTGAATCATATATGTGTCTAGATACCTATACTTCAAGCCATCAAGGATGTTCCAATCTATGGTAATGCAATTAAGGAAGCATGCCTTAAGAAGCCAATCAGGAAGAAGAAAGACCCCACTACGGTTCATGTGGTGGGACAGCTAGTTGACATCATGCTTGGGAGAGTGATTGCTCCCAAATACAATGATCCAAGGAGTCATGTGGTAGGATTTGTCATAAATGGGATCCAAATAAAGAATTCTTTAATTGAATTGGGAGCAACAATAAATGTAATGACCAAGGATATCCCACAACAACTAAATATTGCAAGCATGAGACCTACTCCTATTGTCCTGTAGCTTGCTGATAGTTCAACTATTAAACTTGATGGTGTAGTAGAGGACCTTGTGGTAACACTAGACTCATGGGAGTACCCAATAGATTTCATGATTGTTTCTCCTAAAGTCACACTTGGTGGGTACCCTATCATTCTAGGAAAACCATGGTTAGCAACAAAAAATGCATATATTAGATGCAAGACAGGAGACATGACCATTTCTGATGGAAAGAGCACCAAAAATCTTGTTCTCTACCCTCCTACTCAACCATCCTACAATCTCAATAATTCCATATGGCCACATGTTGGTGAAGAGGTCAAGGAAGTTAATTTTGTGGAATAGATTATGATGTTAGGAAAAAGATCTTTCATGTAGCTTCAAGAGGAAGATGAAGTATTGTCTAACATATTTCAAAATCATTGTGAAGTAGAGGAAGCATCATCTTCTCATTTTGTTGCTCCAGTCAAGACACTTTTTCCTGCTCTTCCTGCAGCCGCTCTTCTTGCAACAAAACTTCCTGTAGCAAGAGGTATGTCTCATACATAGCTATCACATGAACTCAAGGTACCAAGAATTAGTGAAATAGGTATGGTGGAGATAACCACACAAGTGCAAGTGACAAAAGGAAAGTATCTAAACATCAATAGAAAATTGAGTGAAAAACAACAGTTATCATTGAAAAACTTATTGAGGACCCACCATCATGCATTTGTGTGGGACTATCATGATATGAAGGGATTCAACCCTAAGCTTTGCACTCATAGAATTTACAGAAAATATTATTGTACACTAGTGAGGCAACCACAATGAAGAATTAACCCTGCATTAAGAGAAATTGTAGAAGGCGAACTACAAAAATTGCTAGATGTAGGATTTATCTACCCCATTTTAGATAGCCAATCGGTGTCTCCATTTCTGATTGTTCCCAAAAAGGGAGGGAAGTGGCAAGTTTGTATTGATTACAAGGAACTCAATGCTGCCACCAAAAGGACCATTTTCCCTCTACCTTCTCATAGATCAAGTTCTAGATTCACTTGCAAGCAAGCAGTACTTTTCTTTTCTAGATGGATTTAAAGGCTATAACCATATCCAAATTGCACCAAAGGACCAGGAGAAGACTACCTTTACCTATCCATGGGGGACCTAAGGTTGAACTCAAGCAACACTAAGAGGGGGGATTGAATTAGTGTTGTGCAATTTTAAATTTATTAATCTATTCTCTCAAGTCCCTAAAACATTCAATCAAAAGAAAGATGCATGAACAAAGAACAATAAGCCACAACACCATAACACAAGGATTTTTATGTGGAAACCTTGTTAGGGGAAAAACCATGGTGGAGGTCAATCCATAATTTGAGTAATCAAAATATAAGTGTTTTATAAAATGGGAATGCACTTACATTCAGGCACACCGCCTAGAGCTTCCACTCAGCCAAAGATTTGATTACATCAAAAGGTTGAATTCTGAGAAGATACCATCTACAAATTCCCATTATAGTTCCAAAGTAGGGATCATAGATCGATTCTAGACCTTCTATCTAATTATGTACTTCTTTGCTCTCACTTTTAATTCGCTTCACTAAATCCCTCTCTTCTATTAAGTTAAAATTGCTCAACCGCTCTTTTCATATTCACACACACATAAAACATATCAAACACTCACACACACACATATCAAAATGAATTAATCGATCTCATATATATATATATCCGCCACCAAGGATTCAATCACTATATGTCAGCTTCAATAAAGTAGAAAATATTTTCCAACTGTCGGCTCAAATCATGAGTAACATTTAATGCACATCCACCAAAGTTATCCATAGCATAGTTAGGACCCAATTCAAAATCTCCAATGCGAAAATACTCTAAACAATTTCACCTTAAACATCCACAACACCCAACATTCACTTAGTCGGCCTTCTAGCACTATTGAACAAAAAATTGAACGACCAGATCTCCTAACTTGTACACTAATTGATGCGACAACACAAAACTCAAGAATAACACATTTCATATACCCAATGACCTTCCTTGAGATCCACAACCAAAACTGATAAACTGGTAATGCAAACCACTTGACAGATTCAACTTCAGTCGAATACCTTGTTCTCTACTCTATCTTCCAGTATGGTCAAATATTGAATTGTGGACCGGATCAATGACTTAGGTTGCCATGAATGACAACACCCGTGGCCATATACCAACAATCTCCCCCTTTATTGATGGAAACACTTTAGTGAAAAATGACTAAGTGTCAGAACTCAAACTTCAAACAAAATGCCATAGCACAAAACTCAACAAAACTCGAAGTTCGAGCAGCATTTTTCACCGCTTCTCTCCCCTTTGACATCACAAAAAAATATTAACATTTTCTTTCTCCCCTTATGAAGTGTAACCAAAAATCCTATGAAAAACTGATTCAAAATTTTGAAGCGAAGTGCCAACCGCTTAATTGAAGATTATTTTATACCTTTCCCTTCATATCCAAAAGAAACTTCTTCCATGCTTCCACCTTAATCCCAAAGTTAGATTATGATCATGTTGTTGTTTTTAGATATTTGGTTAATAATTTTGATAAGGGATTCCGGAATGGTGATGCCTTCTTCCAATACTTCTCCCTTCCTTAGTATCTCAATCAATTGTTCTATCCTGCATTCGGTTATGTCCTTAACTTTCCAAAAGGTGTCAACAATCCTATTCCTAGTGTTCTGAACATTTTTAATGCTCTGACTGTAGTTCCTGGATCTTTTTCCTGATTGTACCATCTTGATCCTGAGACATGTTAAAAAATTTCCCAATACTATTCAGCTCTGTTTCAATTTGTTCCAACTTCTCTTTGTACTTGTTGATTGCATGAGGCCACCAAAGACAATAGTTATAAATGTTGTTTTCTATGCTTATGCATTGTCTTAGTAGATTCATGTGCTTTTTCAACTTGGTAAGTGACAATCTGTATTGCTTCTTTAGGTGTAAGATCACTTCTTCTTCTTCCTTATTCTAAGACTCGGAGTCCATGATTTCCTTGATGCATTCAATCATCTCTTTTGGCAACATATTCTACAAACTCTCCAATTGGATATGATTGTACACAAAATGAGCACTTAGTACACTTAAATAAAGTCCTACTCATATGGAGGTTTGATAGACCACATGTTCGCAATCTTCTACATTCCATCTTCCTCATGAATAAGCTGCATTAGATATTCTTTCGTTAAATCACCTTCTCCTTCACTTCCTTATGCCATTTCCTTTTCTTGTTTTGATTCAACTATTTCTAGTTCTTTTCCTATGGTGTCCTTAGTTTCCTTATCAGATTCCTCATCTAGTATGTCCACAATCACCTGTTCTTTTCCTTTCCCTTCAACTTTTGGAGTCTTGCATGTTGGTGGAGCAATTTCTTTTGCTCTTTTCTTCTTTCTTCCCATCTCACCAGAGGAGGAACCAACTTCAAGTGCACTTACCAGAATGGGAATAAAAATTGATCAAAACTTCCTTAGAAAATTCTTAAAGAAACATCCATACACTTGATCACAGTTTTCCAAATTATTAGAGTATATGTAAATCTTCTTGCAAAGTGGTTCACTCCCTTCCCATATTACATTGTTATTCAGGGGTAAACAATTTAGAAAATACACTACAAGGCATATAACCAAAGTACCAAACCTGAAAGGGTAACTTGTTTCCTTTTTCAATTTCACATTCTCCATCAGTTGATCTTTTAATAATCCGCAAAGATCAAAGTCCCAATCTTCCATTATCATCTTGTGTGAGATGTAAACAACACTTGTCCAAGTTGTACCTTCTCTATTTCTAAAAATATTTTGTAGGATATTCCATGCACAATGTACCTTGTCACTGAATCTTTAATTGTGGATATTATCAATTCTCTTTGATCTCCAATTACTCCAGTTAGGGTTTCAAATTGACTTCTTCCTCGACACATCCCCAACTTTGCATAACCCATTTACAGCTGCAATCACTTCTTTCAAGATATGATAGGGTTTATCCAAAGTCAGAATATCATTATTTAATCTGTCCAGTAAACTCAATGATTTTTGCGTTTATGAAATAGGGGAATTCACTCCAAATGTCCAAACTTTTATGTTTTGCTTCTTCTATCCATTTCAATTCTTTGTGCAACAACATGTTTCTTTCAACTCTAATCTTCTCACTACTATACTCATCTAGTTTTATCATTCCTTTGATTTGTTCCATTTTTCCTTCCGTACACATGAAAATAAGTTCTTCAACGACATACTAACTTAGACTTAAATTTCTCAATACTACCGAAGTACTTGATGGGTTAGGGTCCCGCCATCGAATTCTCCTTGCACATTTGAAATTCTAATGCAGGGTGCTCTCCTTCTTTTCTTTGACACAAACTAGAAAATAAGGGTTTCAAGTTGCTTTTATAACTCACACACCTAACTTTTGTTGTAATAAATTATTTTTCCCTAACTTATCTAGATACCCTATTTTATCAGTCATCAAACAAAAACTTTTGCGGACCTTCAACTTGACATAATATCCTTTTCAACTATTCCAACAACATTTGTACTTCACTCATCTACATCCCAGTGTCAATTATCAGCAAGGGGTTTGAAATATTTTCTTGATAGCTGCCCCTAGGCCAGAGGCCTAAAACTAATTCCCATAGGAATTACCAAAAGCAGGTTCTGGTGTTGGCTCATTTCCTACAACAAAAGAACACTTCTTCATCCATGTTTTCTTCATTTGATCTCTTATTTCATCCACAATCATTTTCCCTTTTCCTTTATCATCTTTCTACAAATTTCTCCCTTTGTATGCCAGACCTCTTCTATCCATATTCTTGTTTTTGCAGAATCTTGCAATG
>VDFB02025667.1:0-147308 GCA_007258455.2 Sequoia sempervirens | reverse complement strand
TAAAATAAATACTAAAATAGTTATTAAGCTTAGACTTCAAAACCCCACTTAAGGTTGTCTAAGATTATAATTCATTGATTATTTAAGTTTTCTAAGATTCATTTTCAAGTATTACTTTATCTAAAGTCTCAGCTTGGATAGTGAGAGTTTGGCATGAATGGTTTGATGCTAAGATATTCACTCTAAGTTTTAAAATGTTAAAGACACATGGAATAGATCTATAAGTATTTGTAGTCTCATTGAAAGTATTTCATGCATGGGAATGCCATCATAGTGATTGAGTGGGGAAAATGTGTTAGAAAGAATCATGCAAAGCAGTGAGAGATAGAATGAGAGTCAGGGAAGCAAATAACAATCAATGCTAGAATAGAGATGACAAAGTCATATAAAGGCAATAGAAACAAAAAGGAGGTCCCAAGTCATTGTAAGGAAGTGAAAAGAAGCAAGCATTTAGTATTTTTAAGACTCTTTCAAAAAGTCAAAGTGTAGTGTTAAGTTGAAAGAGTAATCAAATGAAACTGTGAAAATTATTGAAGAAAAATTGAAGAGGATAGAAATGTTATAAGACATGATGAAAACACATTTCTATATGATGAAAAATATAGAGATGTAAGAAAGACTACAAGACACTGTCATTACAACATTATGACAATAACATCCAGTGTTAAAACTATGATACAATGAGCATTAATAATACATACCTACAGACAGTGGGAAAATATGAAAGCAATAATCCACAACATTAAGGTTATAGCATTCATGATACATATCTATGGAGGCTATTGTGACAATCACAATTATGTGCTTAAGGTATTGTCTTGTTATGGTAAGAATGACATAGATAAGTCTTGCTACTACAGAGTAGCAATCCAAAAAATTGAGCTAGAGTTTGGTGACGACCTTAGAAATTTCCAAACTAGCATCAAATAAGGAGAAAGAGAACTCATAAGTAAAATGCATGAGTTAGGCTTCACAAAATATGTTCCTAGTAGGTAGATGAGATTTATGTGTAATGAATTGACAATTGTAGTTGGATGGTTGTTGATGTTGTGGGTAGAAAGTTGTGATCTCACCTGATTGGAATTTCATTCAAAGACAAATTTCTTAACTATATTACTGTGCTCAAGTCATCAAAGAGAATAGCTTCAGTTGGACATATTCAAATTCATATTGACATTGAAAATTTGAAATTATAAATGAGACGTCTAGAATGCCAAGTTGTAGATTTTATTGCACAAGTGAAATGTGGAGAGGATGAAGTCAAGAATCTTGAAGGAAAGGACCTTACATACACTATATACACATGATGGATCCTAAGATAATGATTGAACTTGAAAGTACAATTTAAATTGGTTTAGTTGGGAAAGGAAAATAATATATATGCAATGAGTTTCAGTCTGTGATGTCAGCAAATATTATAGTTTTTTCTTTCTTTCATTGAATTAGTAATTGTTGTGTAATGCCTCTCATGTTGTTGTCACTGTTTTGATACTCTTTTATGTTGTGTTGAGTACCTTGAGTCTATGTTGGTGGATTGTTTGCCAATTTGATTTGTTTGGTTGATAGTTTGGTTTGCTTGGATGATTATGATACTCTCTTTTCTAATGTTGATGATATGATGATACATGGTGTTTGGTTTTAACTATTTATGTTTATCATCTGGATGTGGTATTACGTTTTTATGCAATTGATTAATGCTTGCTTCATGATATTTATGATGATGTGTTACTGTTTGGAGTCTAATATGAGGATTGGGTAGCATTGCTCATTCACGAGCACCCTGCTACATTGTGACTTCCTCTCATGGTGTGCTTGTGATTGGATACACATATATAGCTTGACGTTTGGTTTGATGCATGATACAGGTACTGGGCATCGACTCCGCCTGCACTATCAGGTTTGAGCGTGCCCTATAAGCCCAATGGGTATGATGTGGAAACTGGAGTTGATAAGAAAGTCCCCCATCCTAGTTTGTCACCCCGTCATTATGTTTGACAATGTTGTCTATTTGTGACCACATTTTTGTTTTGGTATCATTCCATTATGAATCATTTAGTTTTAATTGTTTAACTAATGTTTTTCTATTTATTTGTCAATGTTCAAGTTAATTGGTTAATTAATGTGTTTTAATTATTTGACATGGTCGTTGTTCATTGTCACTCAAGTATTATTTTGGTTTAAGATGTTCGTAAGTGTAACATAGATTTAATTAAAGTATTAAATTAAATTATTAAACTATTAAGTGGATGTTATTAATTAATTATTAAATTAATTTAGAATTAAAATGGTAATTAAATGAATTATTCTTATAAAAAGTATTTGTGGATAACAATTATTATTTATTAAATTAAATAGTGTGATTTAATGTTTAAATGATAAAATAATAATAAAGGGTAAATATTAACATCATTATATTTTAATCTATTAAATTTGGAAAGAGATATGATTTTAAATTAAAAATAAGTGCTATGATTATAAAACATATGGAAAAAGTAGTAAAAGAGGGAAAAAGACTGGTGCATGTACATGCACACTTGGAAACTAATAATGGAGTTGGAAACTTTCTATCTTTATTGGTTTTGTTTTCAAAAACTAAAGACAATTTCTTTAATTAAAATGGGGAAAGAAAAGAAAGGAGGAGAATTTTTGGTTTTCAAGAAGAGGAAGTTGTCTCTACAAATGATTTTCTTTCTCTATCTTTTCAAAAGAAAAATATAGATTTTGAAAGTTGGATTCTTTTGTATAATGGAATTGAGGATTGTGAAAGAGCTTGTGTTTGGATCTTAATTCTTCCATCATGAAGCGTAGGACTCCAGGTGTGAATTATTTTTCTCTTGTTTTTCGTTAATCTGTAGGTTGAAAATATTCATCCAATTTTTCATTTGTTGTAACTAGTTGTTTTGTTATTTGATTGAAATGTAATGTTGATCTCTTGTATTTGCAATTTGTTTCACCCTTCAGTCTCTATTGGAATTTCATCTTTATTGTTGGCCTCTTACAATGATCTAACAACTAAGTCCTTACAACTATGATTCAAAGATTGGACATCTAATATGAATAGCTATTTCAATCATGATGAAGGTGCATTTAACTTGTAAACCCAGGGATGTGAACTTGAAATGGGTCGGCACAGTATGTGCACAAAGGATCCAAAGTAGCCATATTCATCCTACAGCTAAGAAAGACAATGCTGAAAGTAAATTACTTGAAAAGAAATAACATAAGTGTTGAGCATCAACTGACAACTATACTAAGTTAAAATGCATGCAAAAAATGAAAATCTGAGTGAACAAATAGGAAACTACTATGTCTGCTTTGGCTGTAGGAATAGTCACAAAATGGAATTCTAGTGGCTACAGGAACAGTCAGTGCCAAATTTTTAACTAATTACTGAACAAAAAGTAACAACTAAGCTAAAGGATGGAATGCTCACCAAGTGGGCCCCCTTGGATGAGTATCCCATAAGACAAATGTAAACTCAGATGTATGAACTTATAAACTCATTTTATCCATTGGAAAACACAAGTACAATGGAGCATCAAGACTGTATTACTAAAAAACTAAGAATGCGAGTACATCATCAGATAAAGCAACCCCTTTTGAAGGAGCATTTGAGTTTTATTTATAGGGAAAAAAGCTGCTAACTAATCACCTAGCAAGGTGGTCAACTCCAACAGATTAGGAGGATGCCACTTTAGGGAAAGCATAAAAAGTTGAGAGGCGGTTACCCATGTGCAAAATCTAGTTAGGCATATTTTCCTTAGCATAGATTTAGCACAACAGTAACGCCTATATTCACTAAAAGATAATTATGACCATTTACAAGCTAGTTACAACATTGATTTGAATGATGAATCTCTCACTGTCCTAAGTATTCCCTTCATTGACCTTTGAATAACCACCTTGTTGATCGTTATGGAAAATGACCAGCAGGCAAAATCTTCTTCAATTTTGTAGGCTACTAATTATACCTACATAACAATATTAGTATGCAAAAAAATTGCATATCTATAACTATCTTAAAGTAGCATTCATTAATCCACATGTAAAATCAACACAGATAGTTCATATAACATGTCAATGTCATTAACAATTGTAAAAATAAGCTTATGCCCAACATCTATGGTTTTGGGGAAATCTCATATAAAGATCAACATCCAAGAATCAAAGTCTATGACACCTACAACAAATAGACAATAAACTTCTATCAAAATTGAGTCATAAATTGGACTCATCACTCCCCCCAACCTAATATTTTGTTGGTCCTCCAGCCGAAGAAGGGTTGTTTCTTTGCTTTGTTAATTCCCTAGAGTTTGCAACTGCCAGTTGTCCTACATCGGTTCCTGTAGTTTCTAAATTAGGGTCCCAATAGAACCCTTGTTGTTTGTCCAATCTACTCCATCTTTGTCTCTCTACAACTATATCATACTGGTAATACCTGAAATTTGGCATAGGCCACAATATGATAGGTGGCTGAAAAGTAAGTGGAAGCCAAAACTTTCATTTTGTATCTACATATATCTATCAACTCTCTTAAGTGTTGTAGCATAGTTTTGCATAGAGTGAGGCTCAACTTGTTTTAACTCATTAATTTGTTGTTCCACCTTTGTGACAAGTATCCCATCACATATTCTCCTTTCATTTTTTCCACCTCCTCATATTCTTTATAAACTTCCTCTCTCTCAGACAAGATCCTATTGCCATAGCTTGGTCTGTAAATAATTCTATGCCAATCCATCAAAATGCTCCCTGGATTTCTAGATTCAACCCTGAAGGGCAAGGGAGTGTTGGATTCAATTTTCCCATAAGTCCTGAACTATTTTCCCCAACTAATCTCATTTCATATTCAATACATGAATGCCCTTAATTGGAAATCCCCAACATACAATAGTGGATTCCAATCATGATCTTGGGTTGTGACATAATTATGTAAGTAGAATTCACACAACAAATTCTTCATTTTAGGAGGAGTAATTCGATAAGCATTGAAAAATTCAAGAGGAGTCTCAATAGAAGGATTCAAACCTTAAACAATCCTTGCTAGTTTAAAAGAAAGATGCTTCTCCTTCAGATACAAGGCATAGACCCTTGGAGGAGTATTGCATTCTAATATTTGAGGTACTAAGGTTGTCATATTGTGCACCTTCTTCTTTAAAGTAGCAATTTCTGCATCCTTGTCTTCAATATCCTCATCTCTCTTTTGAATTTATTTCTTCAAACTTTGTTTCTCCTCTTTCCATTCTTCTTCACTTATTTTCATCTCTTTCCATAAATTCATAGATACCATGTGCATTGAAAAATCAGAGGGCCTATGTATTCCTACCAATTTTTTCTTGGCACTGCTACTTGCTCTTCATGTGGCTCCAACTGCATGGTGTCTGTTTGTTTAGCCAATTCTGGCTACAGGGGTATTGACTGATCTCCTAGTTGTGGTTGTAGGGCCTCTTTTTTTGGATCTTCCTCTAGTTCTTGCTCTTGTTGCATGAAATCTTGCTTCTACTCTTGTTGTAGGAGCTCTTGATTTTACTCAAAATCTTGACTTTCAACTTGTTCAGCGATATCAACAAGATCTGCCAATATTATGTTTGTTGCCTCCTCAAATATATCCTTTTATCAAATGTCCACCTGCCCCATTGAGGCCTCTATGTCATCTTGTAATGTTTCTCTAGTCTCAGGGCTTCCCTGCGGAGACATACCAAAGGTTGGCCTAGCTAGTCTTGACTTTCTAAGAGGAATCTCATGTTCTTCTTTAGCTATAGGAAGAATAGTGTCAGCCTTTCGTTTCTTAGAGCTTGGCACTTTCTTTCCTACAGTTTTTTTTTTAGCTTTTCCTTTCTTTATTTCTACCTCTTTCTTTTGTGCCCTAGTTCTCATTAAGATTCCAAGAGGAACATCATCATTAGAATTTGAAGGGGAAATTTCTTTATCTGAATGCTCTACCTCAAAAGAGCTAATCTCTATGGTTTGTTTAGCTATAGGATTGTTTGCACTAGGGCCTATTCTAGAAGTTGAGGCACCAGGAGTAGCTTCAGTCATGCTCAATCTTCTGCTAGCCCTAAGAGGTTGAGGAAAAACCCTAGGTCACAAATGCTCTAGTCTAATTTGATCAATATTTAAGAATTCTTCCCAAGTCATGTCAGACACATCATGCATAGACTTTTCAACTAACAATTTGATTAGACAATGGTGGGAAACAAAATTATCCCTACCTTTTTGGGTCTCAACCACCATGATTGAGAGAAGGTGGTATAGCATGTTTGGCACATTCATTATTCTCTTGTACCTCATATGATTCAAAATTTTGAAGTGCACAGAGTGTAGATTCGATTGGAAAAATTTGCAGGTAATGTACTTCAAAACATGAACAACTACTTGCTTCCATGGCTTGGGCAGAGAGGTTCTTTTTGCACCTTGTTTGTCCACACTCAATGGAGGGTCACCTGGTTCTATAAATTCATCCCTATCTGACCTAGCGTCTCTGGAAGCAGGGAAATTTTCACCATTGCCAAGAAACCCTGTAACTTCTACAATTCTTTCTTAAATAGCCATTACTTCCAACTCTTTCACCATGGCCTTTCCTTCAGACAATGTTTAGGAAAATTCCAATGCAACATCTTCATTGAAACCATTAAGCTTTAGGAAATTATCTAACCACCTGTAGTTTCTGAACTCGGCCTGGCAAGGTGCACCCTGTAGTAATACGTCATGAACCATGGGTTCATTCTGAATTAACCCACCTCCCATTGTTCAACTGTCTGCAATCAAACAATTGCTTTGCAAAGTTTCCCTTCCTGCAATATTCATCTCAAAACTAAACTTCTCCTTCCTACAACGCTATTAAATTTCAAATGCTAGTGTTGTCTGAATTTTATCTTTTTTGGCTTAATATTATGACAGGAATAATAAAGGAAATAAAGGAGTAATCAATGAACACTATGATCAAGAAAAATGGCAGTGATTGATATCACCTCACACATGTGAGTCATCATCTCACTCAGAATTCGAATCGACTCAATTTAAACTTTGCTGACATGAGCCAACATGATAGACATGTGGACATAGTATTCACACTTTCTCCCCCCAACCTAAATTTGAGTATGTGTCCTCACATGCATGAGAGATGACAATTTGACAGGGCAAGGAATAATAACATGCTATGGAGAATGTCCCTATTAATTTACAACAATTAAATGAATGTACTAAAAGACAATTAAGAGATAACAAATTGATGTGCACGTACCTGGATTCTTGGAAGATCTGTTACAAAGAATATGGAGAAAGTACTAGTCACATTTTGAGAGGTCAGTTGAGCAATTAATGAAAGTGGAGTGGAATGGAGTCAAGTGATGATAGAATTAAGTGAAATGATGGAGGCATGATCAAAGAGAGAGAAAGGTGGAGATGGGTGAAGAAGTGGACCCCCATAGAAGTGGAAGTCTTTATTATGACAAGTTATGTACCTTAATTATCTAGAAGGAGGGACACTAGGTCTACTTCCTTCAGCTGCAAAAAGCTAAGGTGTTTCATGCTGAGTGAATTGCTACATAGGAATTCCTCCTTGGAAGTTGGCTTGTGATACAATCTGAGGTGATGACCATTGACAAGCAGCTTAAATATGACTACATCAATAGTAGTGAGTTAAATAACACCATTGGGGAATACTTCAACAACCTCATATGCTCCTAGCCACCTTGTCTACAATTTTCCTGCATTATCCTGATACATTGAGTCGTAGAGAAAGGCCCAATCTCGTGGTTGGAATTTCTTATCCTTGATGAATTTATCATGCCATTTGATTCTCTAATTCTACACTACCTCTGTATGATGAAAGGTTTCCTTCCTCATTTCATCCAATGTATTAAGCTGCATGATTCTTTCCCTTTGTGCCTCAGAGATGTCCATCCCCAAGTCTATTTTGTCCTAAAATTCTTATGTTGAAATTCAATGGGCATCATAATTGTCTTTCCATACAACAACAAAAATGGTGTGAAGCCTATAGTTGTTTTCCAGGTTGTCCTCTAGGCCTAGACAACTTTTGGTAGCCTATTTTCCCAATCCTTCTTATGAACAACCACTGTTTTTGTCAAAATGGCTTCAATTTCCCTGTTAATCACCTCAACTTGTCCATTGGCCTGGGGGTGATAAAGAGTAGACTTCATGTGCCTTATGTTGTACACATTGACTAGTGATGCAATAAGGGTTTATGTGAATTGAGCCCATTGATCAGTCACTATCTCTCTTGGAACCCCATACCGTGTGAAAATATCCTCATAAAGAAATTCAGAAACCTTATTATCTCTTGCATGCTTCATGACCTTAACTTCTACCCACTTATTTACATAATCAGTGCATACTAGGATAAAAGACTTACCATTGGATGGAGGATCTATGGGTCCTACAAAATCTAATGTCCACTTTTCAAATGGAGTGATTACTACCTAAGGATAAAGGGGCATCTCATTAGATTTGGTTGGCCTGCCCATCCTTTGGCATCTATCACATTTTCTTGTATATCTCCCTACATAATTTTGGAGTGTTGGCCAGTAATATCTTGTATTCAGAATCTTCATTATTATCCTTTTGGATGCAAAATTTCCTCCACATGGTTCGTTGTGGCATGCATGAAAAATATCATATGTATCATCTTCCCTCACACATCTCCTCATTACATGGTCTGGTCCATTGTAAAACAAACATCCTGCAATCCATGAAAAGGGAAATGATTTTTCAACGATCACCCTTCTCTCTTTTGGAGAGAAATGAGGAGGAACTATCCCTATGACTAGATAGTTAGCTATGTTAGCATACCAGGGTGTTTGCACATTGATGGAAAATAAGTGCTCATTAGGGAAAGAGTCATCTATGACTTGATTATCTTTTGATATAGTCAACCATGAAAGAAATTATGCAACAACATTGGCCCTCCCTGGTTTATCCACAATGGTTATGTCAAACTCCTATATTAGCAATAACCATCTTGTTAACCTGCCTAATACTAGAGGTTTATTCATAAGATACCTAATGGTTGCATGGTCTATGTGCACAAAGATTTGATAGCCTGTTATGTAGTGCTTTAATTTCTTGAGGGCATAGATTACTCCTAGCATTTCTTTTTTTGTTACTGTATATTGAATTCAACTCCTTGCAAGTTTTTGTTGATAAAATAAATATCATTTTCAATAGCTCCTTCTTTCTACCCCAAGACTGCTCCTATGAAATAGTTTGATGCATTTGTGTGGATGTGGAAAGGAAGCTCACAATTAGGACCTTTGAGTACAGGAGCACGAGACAAAGTTGTCTTAAAATTAGAAAATTCCTTGTCACAACTTTAATCCATTGAAACTCAACATCTTTAGTAAGAAGATTATACAATGGTGCTGCTATTTTTCTGAAATACTTGATGAAATGTCTATAGTAGTCTACATGGCCCAAGAAAATCCTAACATATTTTTATTTTACAAGTGTAGGAAGATTTGTGATCACCTCAATATTTGCAAGATCTACTTGAATTCCTTTGTGAGATATGTAGTGGCCAAGGAATACTCCTTCCTGCATCATCATGAAGCACTTCTCAATGTTTAGAGATAGATTGTGGTCTTCACATCTCTGTAGGACTATCTTGAGATTCTCCAATGCTTCATTGAAATCAGCACCATAAGTGTTAAAATCATCCATATAAATTTCCATGCAATCATGAGAGGTGTCTGAGAATATGCTAATGACTTCCCTCTAAAAATTTGTAGGTGCATTCCATAAGCCAAATGGAAGTACTAAATAGGCATACTTCCCCCATGGAAAGGTAAAGGTAGTCTTCTCTTGGTCCTCAGGTGCAATTTGGATCAAGTTATAGCTGCTAAATCCATCTAGAAAATAAAAGTACCACTTTCTTGCAAGTGAATCTAGAACTTGATCTATGAAAGGTAGAGGAAAATGGTCCTTTTTGGTGGTAGCATTGAGTTCCCTGTAATCAATACAAACTCATCACTTCCCTCCCTTTTTGGGCACAATCACCAATGGAGACACCCACTGGTGATCTAAAATGGTGTAGATAAATCCTACATCTAGCAATTTCTATAGTTCACCTTTTACAATTTCCCTTAATGCAGGATTAATTCTTCTTTGCAGCTACCTCACTGGTGTACAATCATCTCTGATGTAAATTCTATGAGTGAAAAGCTTAGGTTCCAATCCCTTCATATCATGATAGTCCCATGCAAATGCATTCTAGTGGGTCCTTAGTAAGTTTTTCAATGAAAACTACTATTTTTCACTCAATTTGCTATTGATGTTTAGATACTTTCCTTTTGTCATTTGCACTTGTGTAGTTATCTCCACCATAGTTGTTTCACTAATCTTAGGTACCTTGAGTTCATGTGGAAAAAATGTATGAGACATACCCATTGTTGTAAGAAGTTTTAATGTAGGAAGAGCAGGCAAAAGTGTCTTGATTGGAGTAGTAGAATGAAGGGATGATGCTTCCTCTACTTCACAATGATTTTGAATTATGTTAGACAATACTTCATCTTCCTCTTGAAGCTACATGAAAGAGCTTCTACCTAACATCATAAGTTGTGCCACATAAATAACTTCCTCGGCCTCTTCACCAACATGTTGCCATATGGAATTATCCAAATCGTGGGATGGCTGAGAAGGAGGGTAGAGAACAATATTTTTGGTGCTCTTTCCATTAGAAATGGTCATGTCTCCTATCGTGCATCCAATATATACATCCGTTGTTTCTAACCATGGTCTTCCTAGAATGGTAGGGTACCCACTAAGTGTGGCTTTAGGAGAAATAATCATGAATTTTTTTGGGTACTCCCATGAGTCCAGAGTTACCACAAGGACCTCTACTACACCATCAAGTTTAACAGTTGAACTATTAGCAAGTTGGAAGACAGTAGGAGTAGGTCTCATGCTTGCAACATTTAGTTGCTGCAGGATATCCTTGGTCAATACATTTATTGTTGCTCCCAAGTCAACCAGAGCATTCTTTATTTGGATTCCATTTATGAAAAATCCTACCATAGGACTCCTTGGATCATTTTATTTGGGAATAGTCACTCTCCCAAGCATGATGTGAACTAGTTGTTCCACCACATGAACCGTAGTGGTGTCTTTCTTCTTCCTACCTGGCTTCTTAAGGCATGCTTCTTTAATTTTCTTTCCATAGATTGAAACATATTTGATGGCCTAAATTATAGGTATCTAGACATATATATGCTTCAACTGATCTAAAATTCCAAAATTTGTGTCCTCCCTTTCTTCCTTTTCTTTCACAGTTTCTAATCTTTGGGGAAATGGGGGTGTTTGTGTAGTCTTCTTGATTAGGACCGGTTCAGGATTCTTAGGTACATTTGGTTGAATGGGTGTATTCAGAGGCTCCTCTTCTTCCATAGGAAGCTCAGTGATAATAGGTGTGGAAGGAGTTATCACGGTAGTTCCTGAACATAAGTGGATATCACTTACACTCACAACATATGCAAGGAATTGATTTGGGTCACTCGAGTATATTGGTTGTTGATGTGGTTAGTTATTTGGGTTGGGTATGGGTTGAGCTAGTAGCTGAGTAAGTTTAGGTGCATTTGAACTTGAGCTAACAAGAGGAGGCATTATATCATGTTGTTGGGGCTGAGAAGGTGGCTGCATGTAACTATTTTTCTGGTTTGGCCATTGCTGTCCTCCCCTCCATTGAGATGTTTGCTGCCAATTTCCTAGGGTGGCTACCAATTTCCTTGAAACTGTTGCCAATTCCCTTGAGGTTGCTTCCACTGAGGTGGAGAGTTTTGGTGATTAGGCCAGGCATTTGAAGGGTTACTCCAAGATTGTGGTGGATATCCTCCATAATTGGATGGATATGGGGACTTCCATTGGTTACCAGATGAATAGGAATTGAAATATGGCCCAACAAAAGAGAGTGGATTTGGTGGAATACCTTGTCATGTAGCCCATGGCCTTCTTTGTGCAATGTAGTAGACTTGGTCATCTTCACCTTGGATTGGCCTAAACTCAAGTGGAATCTACTCACTGTCAATACTGGCTATCATCTTGCATCTATAGTCCTTCTTTTGTCTGCAATGGGGGCAATACTCTGCCAATGTTGCCTCTGCCTCCTCTTGTTTCTTTTTGGCCTGAAGTGTATCCAACTAAGTAGCTATATTTTTTATAATGTCTTTCTTGAAGTCTACTAGCAAGTGAGTAATATCCATTCTTGAAACTCCATTACTAGATGACTTACCCACAGAGGATTGGTAAGCTCTCCCTTTCTTTGAAGTTGCCATAGAATAGTTCTGACATATCTTCTTGATTTCCTCCCAAGGAACTTGGGTGATATATCCTCCTCCCATTAAGTCTAAGGAATTAGTACAACCATCATTAATTCCTCTTAGGAAAAGTAGCTTTTTTGCTTCTTCATTGAGTGTATGGTGTGGAAATTTCTGTAGGCACAACAAAAACCTTGCAATGTAATCCTCTAGACTCTCATCTTTCTTTTGCTGCATCCTAAAAATGTCATCTCCTCTCATGTCATTTCCCTTGAAATATTCCTTGTATTTCTCAAGAAACTTTGTCTTCATGTCCTCCCAAGTCTCCATAGTATTTCTTCTTAGGCTCATGAACTATCTTAATGCAACCTCTTTCAAGGTGGTAGAAAATAGCTTAAGCCTATGGGCATCAGTGGTATAGTTATAACTCTAGTAGAGTATGCCAAACTCAAAAAAGAAAGTATCAGGATCTTATGTGGCAAGTCCATAAAACTTAGGAAGGACTGAAGCAGGGATATTTTTGAGGTTTTCAACATCATTCTGATGGGAAATGGGGAAAGGAAAAGCTAGTTGGTTAGGTTTGTTTCTATTTGCATCACCCATTCATGGTTGATGTAGTTCCAAAGAAAAAGGGTTTTCAAGATAATTTTGGTCTTCAGAGGAAATTTTAGAACTGGTTAGATCAGGAAATACATCAACAAAGAGGTTTGGATCTTATTCTTCCTCTCTTGGAAGATTCAAATGCTCATCTAGCTGGAATGGATTAGGGTTATTAGGAAGGAATCTCCCATGGGAATATCTCATCCTTCCTCTATGCATACAATATCAACTCACTATCAGCCAGCTCACACAAAGAATTGGCAAAAGAATAGTGGATCATTACTTTCCTAAATGCTCGGGGTATACTAGGAACAAAATTTTAGAAATACTACAGTAAGAAAACTATCAATGACACCAAAGAACTCCCTAGTTTGATGCCATACCTGACAATGATGCAAAAATGTTGGCCTCCTACAATGATCTAACAACTAAGCCCTTACAACTGTGATTTAGAGATTGGACATCTAATTTGAATAGCTATTTCAATCATCATGAAGGTTCATTTAATTTGTCAACCTAGGGACGTGAAATTGAAATGGGTCATCACAATATGTGCACTAAGGATCCAAAGTAGCCATATTCATCCTACAACTAAGAAACACACAATGTTGAAAGTAAATTGCCTGGAAAGAAATAACATTATTGTTGAGCATCAACCAACAACTATACTAAGCTGAAATGCATGACATAAATAAAAATCTGAGTGAACAAACAAGAAACTACTCTGTCTTCTTTGGCTACAAGAACAGTCACAAAATAGAATTCTAGTGGTTGCAGGAACAATCAGTGCTAGATTTTTAACTAATTACTAAACAAAAAGTAACAACTAAGCTAAAGGATGGAGTTCTCACCAAGTGGCCCCCCTTGGATGAGTATCCCTTAAGACAAATGTAAACTTGGATGTACAAATTTATAAACTCATTTTATTCATTGGAAAACACAAGTACAATGGAGTGTCATGACTGTATTACTAAAAAACTTAGAATGTGAGTACATCATCGGATTAAGCAACCCCTTTTGAAGGAGTATTTGAGTCTTATTTATAGGGATAAAATCTACTAACTAATCACCTAGTAAGGAATTCAACTCCAATAGATTAGGAGGATGCAACTTTAGGGAAAGAATAAAAAATGGAGAGGCGGTTACACATGCACGGAATCTAGTCAAACATATTTTCCTTAACGTAGATTTAGGACAACAGTAATGCCTATATTCACTCAATAGACAATTAAGACCATTTACAAGGTGGACACAAATTTTATTTGAATGAGGAATCTCCTATCCTCGCGAGTCTTCCCTTCATTGACCTTTGAATGACCTCCTTGTTGATCGTTATGGTGAATGACTAGTTGGTAGAATCTTCTTCAATTTTCCAGGCTGCTAATTATATCTACATAACAATATTAGTATGCAGAACAATTGCATATTTGTAACTATCTTAAAGTAACATTGATTAATCAACATGTAAAATCAACACAGATAGTTCATATAGCATGTTAATTTCATTAAAGATTGTAAAAATAAGCTTATGCCCAATGTCTATGGTTTTGGGGAAATATCATAAAAAGATCAACATTCAAGCATCAAATTCTATGACTACTATGGTAAATAGACAATAAAATTCTATCAAAATTGAGTCATTAATTGGACTCATCATTTACTCTCACCATTTTTTGTTCTTTGTTTTTTTTTGGAAAGAGACAACTTCATTCCCCAAACTTTATGGCTTAATCATAGATTGTTTGATATTGGTGTATTTTTTGTATGCTAGGAATTAATAGTTGTTTGTAATCAACCAATTTCAGTTGGGCGCTAGTTTTTCTTTCCTTGTTCCTTACCTGTTTGTTGAGAGTTTAAGTTTCTTCTGTGGTGATGATCGCCCCTTTTGGCTTCTTAGTGAAGGTCGAGTCAGGTGGAATTATTAACATGCAACCTTTACTTTCCATTTCATCTAGTATGCTTCCCTTTCTAGTGTAGAATACTCATATAAAAAATAAACAAGTTGGTCCCTGATTCATGCGGTTTGGATCTCTAGGTTAGGTAAGTTGTTCAAATAGCAAATATTTTTTATTGATTTGTAATTTCATTAAGAAATCATGTTGTTTAAGCCACACACCTATAGATTGCATCATTTTTCTTTATACTCTTTTATATTGCTTTTTCCTACCATCGATGAAATGGTGGCCAAGGAGTCTTGGGCTGTAGATGCATATGTTTTCCTCCAGTCGCGACTAAGTTTTGGATTTGAAGCTTCTTTTATTACTGCAATTTTATTTCAATTCAAATTCCTCTCCAAACTTATGCGGTGTGGCCCCTCTTTTTCCTTTCTTTGGTTGCTAACACCTTTTGTCTATGTTTCATCTACTAAGATATGGTTAAAATGAAAATTTCCCTATGTTTACCTAGCATGGCCTCTAATTTTGTGCACAAATTCGCAACCCCATCATTCTCCTCATGGTGTGGAATTTCCATTGTTTGTTGGAAATTTTCATTGGCCTTAGCCCCTATGCATGACTTAGCACAAGCTTTGGTTTACATGATAGTTTCCTTTCTTTCCAAGGCTACGATTCTTACCTTTAGCTTGCTTTGTTTTCCTCTCCATATAGTTGAATGGTCTTGTGTAATTTTTTCATTTTTGCAATCTTTTAATTTAGTTGTATTAAATAATATGTATGGCAAAGAAGGTTAGGACAACAATGTATTTCAATTAAATTAATTTATATATATATATATATATATATATATATATATGTATCTACTTATGTATTTTTTAGTTTGTTTATTATTTAACATAAAATAATAATAAATGGATTTATGTTGATATATATTAGGTGGATATATATATGTATATATTTATATATTTATATTTGTTTGTACATAATTGAATAATATCTGAAAGGAGATGTTTAAAATTAATGAATTGTGAAATTAAGAAAAATAATTCAAAATGAAATGTATATTTTAGGTTGTTTTTATTTATGTTTAGAATGAAATAAAAAAAATAGTATTGTTGAATTGATGGTATTATGAAATTTATTTTTGATTGTTTACAATTGAAAAATTGTACCTTGTAACTAAATTATTTTTAATTAGGTAAAGAATCTTTTGTGACTCTACATGAATTTAGTTAATCAGGTTAATTGTCAAAAGGGAAATGAATGTGTAAATAAATTCTAAGATTATCGAAAATGTTTCCTAAAATTTAATATATAGAATGCATTAAAGAATTTAAGAGATTGATTGATTTTCCCCATGTTGGTCGCATTTGCTCCCTTGTATTATTCTCAATTTGATGAGATTTTTTGTTTTGGACAAGTAGGGGAAAACTAGGTTGGGAACCCATAACACTGAGTTACTCTCTTTCAGGAGTTAAGGGGTAGTTGTTCATTAGGCTTCCAGAGGCATTGGGGGGCAACTGGTTTTATGTGGATTTTTCATGGTTGGACCTTTGTGATAGGTTTGGTTGTATTCTAATTTTTGGACTCTGGTGGGCGTTACCTTATTTCGTTATTTTTCCTTCATTGTGGTTTTTGGGCAAGATGGTTCATGCCTCGCACATGCACTTGTTTTGTGGCTTTAGTGTTGGTACACCCCTTGATGTTGTGAGTTTTGTTTTAGAGCTACTAGGGGGAGTGGCTCTTCACGGGGTCTGATGCACAAAGGGGTAGCTTGGGTAACCCATAGAAAAGTTTGTTTAATAAGTGATAACCTAATAAAATGAATTAGTGGGTTTGGGTAGGTACACACTAATAAGATAAGTATGATACATCGCCCATGTCATTAGTGATTTCGCAGACTAAGGCTTGGCTAAGAAGGTTTTGGTCAGAAAGATCACTACCTTGTCCTCATGAAAGGTTACTGATCCTGCATGTGTCATCCTATGGGGCTGACGCTTAATAAGAGGCAGCCTTGGTAACCACAGATGGGGGTTGGCTCTTAGTGAAAGGTAGCTTGGGTGACCCATGTAGGGCCATGCGATGACACTCTTCCTATAGTATCCCTTGTTATTATGTTTCCTGGGGTGCCTCTAGAAGTAGTCATTTTGATGTTGTTGTTACTCATGTTTCTTGTTACTCTTGATTGAATGAGTCTTATTGCCTTATGCTTAACTGATCTTTGTTGTGGGTCTTTCTTGCCACCTCCTAGCATGGGGGGTGGGCCTTCGGGTCCATGTAGTCAGCTGGAATGTGCTTTGCACCCCATTGGGTTCCTAGATGGTGTTCATGAAGCACAAAGTTTGTGTTGATGTTGATCTAGAGCTTCACTGTAGTTTAGTTGTACAATGTTCACTCCTGTATTTCTCTTATATTTGATGTATCATTTCCACTATGTGTTGGGAAGCACTATTTTACTTTTGTAAACTTGAAATGATGTAATTCCATATTATCAATGTATATGCACATTCTGAGTTGGTCAATGTAAAGTATGGATATTCTTAACTATATCATGAGTTTATACATGGTTGTTGTAACTACAAGAAAATAAGAAATATCAAAGCAACACAACACAATAAACTCAAATCTAAACCTATGCTAACAACAAAGAACAATGGAAAGCTTTAAAACATAAATAACAGAAAGATCTCACTGAATATTTACGTAATTCCATGCATAACATTGATTGTCCTTCTCCATTTTGTCATCATATGATAATTTCCCTTAGATTTCTCTATGCAAGTATAGCCTATGATATTATGATTTAGCAAAACATCAAAGATTCTACAATAAGATTGCTTCCCAAAGTCATAACATTTTGGGAGGAGTAACAATGATGAAGGTCAAGCCAATTTAAAGAAAATAGGGTTTTGAATGATAGGCTCAGATTGAAAGATAATTCAACGATTAAGATTGAAAGATTCGACATGCATTGAGATTTGTGTTAGTAATAACGTGAGTGATCAAACATAAAAGGTGGAGATTATGATTAAATAATAATTTAATCTTTTATTTGAGACTATTCAAAACTTAGAAGAATAATGATTTCATGTAAAGGATAAAGATTGAAAACAAGAAATGGTCTATTCGAACACACGAATGAATGAATTAATTAAATAAAGTTATTTAATTAATGAAATTTTGCACATAGAAAATAAAGCTAGATAACCGACTGATTAAGACAGAGAGTCTATTCATCAAAGACAATTAGATATTAAATTAGGAGATAACTAACTAATTTAATTAAATCTCGACTTAAGTGGTGAATAGATAATTAGATAACTAAGCGATTATCCAATCACAAAAGAATATGCGAGGAATAATTCTTTTTATGAATTAAATGATTATTGAATTCACATTAAAAATTTGAGGATTAAATTAAATAAATAAAGATTTATTTAGTTAATTGGAGAAAAGGTTAAAGAATAATTAAGCAATTAAAAGTGATTATTTAATTATAGTTGAAAATATGATAAGGATAAATTAAATAATAGTTTATTTAATTTAAGAAAAATGATAACTTAATTAGCGATGTAATTAAATAAATTATATTTATTTAATTAATTAAGATTGAATAAAGGTAAAATGAATTAATTAAATAATTCAATTTATTTAATTAATAGAGGATAAATGACTTTAGAAAATAATTAAATAATTAATCATTATTTAATTATGACAATGAAGATGAGAATTATGATGAAATTGAAGTTGCAAGCCTAGACCAATTTTTAATGTCTACATTTTTCCCCTCTTTGATACAATGTCATTTCAGTGTTGTGTCAAAGAAAATTAGTCAAAAAATGCCCTAGTCGTGTCCCAGTGTGAAATAGGCAAGGGTATGCCCCTTTGGAAAAATGATGAATTTTTGAAAAATTAAAAAAAAATTTGGATTTTGTCCCAAGTAGGCAATATGATAGCCATAAGTTTAATGGTGGTGAGAAAAAATAGTTTTGGAAAAGTTTGGTAGGTGAAATAGTCATTTAAAGTTGGAAAATAGTGCACCCAGTAGACAAGGTGTGAGAAAAATCCTCCAAAAACCCTAGGTATAAATAGAAATAGGGTGGAAAATCAATTCATTTGGACCCCTCAAGTTAGAAATCTTGATTTTTTCTTTGAAGCAGTCAACAAACATGTTGCCCGTTGCCTACACAGAAGTCTCATTTTGTGCTTGTAATATTTTCTAGAGATTTTTCCACCAATATGTCAAAGGAATTTTCCATTTTTTGTATAACATATTCCACATTTCGTAGATCTTGCTCTGCAAAATTTTATTTGCAAATATCCAAATGTGCCCTACATCTTACACCCAACTCAAGGCCCACCTTGCAACATTTTTCCCAATGCGTTCACCATCTCTTGATACCTCAACCAAGAATGGATTCTTCCTTTCTAATATGCTTTCTTTTGCATTCCTCTCTCTAGATTTGTATAAATCTTGACTCATTTTTTGTCTTTTTAACAAAAGTAGGCACATCTTCTATTGAACCACTACTAATATTTCTGGCTGATCCACTAATTCCATCAAAAGTTGTAGATGCAACAGGCGCACTCTGAGGAGATGACATTCCCGTGTCTGTGCGAGCCGAGCTAGGGCGCCCGTGCCCTAGCTCTTTCTTCTGATCTGCGTGCTGTGCGCTGTGGGGGGGGTCTTATCGTCTGTTGGGGTGCCTGTTTGGTTGCTATTTGGTCTTGTGGCGGCCTCCAGGGTGGGCAGTGGTGCCTTTCTGGCGCTGTCTTCTGCGGGTGGGGCGTTTTCTGCCCTGTGGAGTGGGGTTTGGTTCTGGGGGCTGCAGTGGGGTGGGCTAGGAGTCTCTTAATGCCCGCCTTGGCTCGGCCTGGTCTGCGGGTTTGGGCTTAGGGTGCCGTGGGGTGTGGGTGCCGGGGGTATTTGTTTTGGTGGTGGTGTTGGGTGGTGCTGTGGGGGTTTTGCCTGTGTGTTGTTTTTTGTTGGTGGGGGTGTGTGGGGTGCTCGACTTGGTGTGGGATTTTTTGATCCTTAGTCTGGTTGGGGGTTTGGGTGAGGTGCGTTGTTTCTGATCTTTTCCTCAATGGAGCATGGGGAGCCGTCGGGGTTTGGAGCCAAGTTGAATTTTCGAAATGCTTTTGGGTCGAAACCTTTGCCTCATGGGTCATGCCTTTTCGATAATAATTTATTCTCTCAAACATTGGAAAAGAATGAGACGGGACCGACAGGTGGGTTTCATTTTTTGAAGATTAACGGTTGCCTAGAAAGGTGCAAGGAGAGGCCAAATGTTGTGATCCCGATGGAGATGCTCGTGGATGATATTGAGTACTACTCACGTCATTCGTTGTATTGTAAATTTTTGGGATTGAAGATTTCGCTGCAATTTTTGGAGGCTTGGGCCCAGAGAACTTGGCTGTCAGAGGGAGAGATGGAGATTAAGCTCCTAGCAAATAACTATTTTATGGTTTCATTTGACTGTATGGTAGATAGGATCAAGGTTTTTGAAGGAGGTCCTTATTTTTACAATCAGGTGGGCCTGTTTATCAAGCCGTGGCATGCGGGCTTCAACCCGGCTGAGGAGATTCCAAGTCGGGTCCCAGTTTGGGTTAGATTTCTGAGGCTCCCGGTTGAGTGCTAGCGTGAGGATGTTCTGCATTTACTCACTTCAATGCTTGGTAAACCTGTAGGCTCTTCACAGCAGACACAGTTCAAAACGGTAATGACTTTTGCTCGATTCTGTGTGGAAATTGATTTAAGTTAACCATTTCCAGACTCTCTGGAAGTGAGTGTAGGATCTTATTCATGGGTTCAACAACTCGATTATGAGACCTTACCTTTTAGGTGTCGTCTGTGTCATGAGTACGGTCACTTACTGCGGAGATGCCCAAGGGCCAAGCCTTTGGAGACTAATTCTTCACAACCCTCCAATGGAAAGCCTAGGGTGGACAAGGGCAAGGGCCCTATTTCGGGTGGTGATACCGGGGAGGAGGGCTTTACTCATATCAGATCTCAGAATAGAAACAAGGGGCATAAAAGGACTATGAAAGAGAGACAGGATGAGGATACTTTCAATCGATTCAATATTTTGGAGGATTTTAGTCAGCAGGAAGTGAATCCTGGCTTGGTTGATTTGGATCAAGGAATTCTGGTCACTGATCAGCAGGGGCAGTTGGATGTGTTGGAGCAGGAAAACCATCAAGTGGTGAGTTTGGATTCACAGGGTGTCATGCTAGATGGGGGAGGTCTGGGTCAAGAGAAGCTTGGTCCCGAGGCTTTTCCTAATCCACACAATGATGGGTCCATGCAGGTTGTATCAGTTCTAAAGACCGAGGCCCAAAAAGATTCAAGTAGTATTGTGGCAAAGGAGAGTGAAGCTTTGTCTCTTTCGGGGCAGAAGTCTGGCTTGGAAGGGGGAAAGAACAGTAAGGCATCTCCTCTTTTGGGTATCCTGCAAAAAGATCTTAAGAAAGGAGGGGCAGAGAAAGTCGCTAAGCTGGGGAGGAAAAAGGATTTGGAGAAGATCAAATTGATAGGGGAAAATTTGGTGGAGTCAGGGTCAGTCAAGACTCTGGAATCTCATTTCTCATCCCCTTTGAAATGATTGTTCTTTCATGGAATGTTAGGGGCTTGAACAGTGGTCCTCGACAAAAAGCTGTTCGGAACTTGATTAGAAGTCAGTCTCCTGATATTCTCTTTTTGCAGGAGACCAAACTTTCTGTGGAGGATATGATGGGTATTATGCCCAAGATTTGGATGAGTGGGGAATGCCAGTGCATTGGTGCTGAGGGTTCCTCCGGAGGGGTGGCTTGTTTATGGAACCCTCAGAAGATTTTTCCTCAGTGGTGGGTGTCCTTTAGGTCCTCTATCTCTATGGTAGCCTCTTGTCATGAATCTGGTGAATTGGTTATGTTTTCCAACATCTATGCTCCGGTGGATATGCAGGGCAAGCAAATTTTGTGGTTGAATATTCGCTTGGTTCGAAGTATGGATCCTTTTCTTCTGTGGATTATTGGGGGTGATTTCAATGCTATCATAGAGATTGCTGAGAAACGGGGTGGTACTATGCGGTTGGAGGCTTCTGCCTTCCTATTCCAAGACAATATCTCTATTTTGAATCTGGTTGATATCAAGCCTGGTAATGGAAATTTTACTTGGAACAATCAGAGGCCCGGTGAAAACTACATTGTGGAGCAGTTTCTGGTTTCTTGCTTTTGGGTTGGGGATAGGTGGTTTTCTACCTCGGAGATTCTTGACTGGAGGGGCTTAGACCATTGGCCTATAAAGATTTCTATCCTCTCAGCTAGGCGGCCCTTCAAGCCGTCCTTTAAATTCCAACTTATGTGGCTGCGGGATCCTGATCTCCATGACTTCATTGCTCGATGGTGGCAGGAGGGTAGACCAGCCTTTGGTACTGCAATGTATGTCTTTACTAAGCTTCTTCAATTTGTCAAGTATAAGCTTAAACATTGGAATAGGAATTGCTTTGGAAATATTTTTAAGGCCAGGTCTGATGCACAAGCTAAGCTGGATGGTATAATGAGGGTTATTAGGGAGAATGGGGTGTCTGAGAGCCTGTTACAGGAGGAATCTAGGGCCTTGAAAGATTTGGAAGAATGGGAGCTGCGAGAGGAGATCTTTTGGAAACAAAAATCCCAGATTGATTGGCTTAAGGATGGGGATAAAAGTTATGCCTCCTTCTTTCATTCTGTTAAGGCGCGAAGGCATGGTAATTCCATTCCTGTTTTGGTCACTAATAGGGGAGAGACTCTGAATTCTTATCAACGTATTTCAGAGGAAGCTGTTCACTATTTTTCTTCCCTATTTAGAGAGGAGCTGCAGGGGAGTTCGGTGGAGGAGGCTTAGGTTCTTTCATGTATTCCTCAGTTGGTGTCGCATGAGATGAAGGAGGATATTATGGGGGGGATTACTTTACAAGAGTTGGAGAGGACAGTGTTTTAGATGAAGAAAGGAAAAGCCCCTGGCCTAGATGGCTTCCCGATTGAGTTTTTCCAAGAGTTCTGGGAGATCATCAAAATTGACTTATTAGAGGTGGTCAAGGAGTCACAGCGGAATAAGCAAATGTTAAAGGCCCTGAATGCCACCTTTTTGGAACTTATTCCCAAGTGTGAAGGGGCAGACAGGTTGAGTCGGTTCCGCCCTATTGCCCTTTGCAATGTAGTGTATAAGATTATTACAAAGCTAATTGCTAATAGGTTGAAAAAGTGGCTTCAATTGCTCATTTCTGAGGAGCAAAGTGGTTTTGTGGAAGGCTGACAAATTCTAGATGGGGTTGTTATAGCCACTGAGACCATCCACTCTATGGCTATTTCTAGAGAAAAGTATATGTTCATCAAACTTGATATGGAAAAGGCTTACGATAGAGTCCGATGGTCCTTTCTTCATAAGATTCTGGCTAGTTTTGGATTCAGAGATGATTGGATTCAATGGGTTATGAGTTGTGTCACATCTGTTTCTTTCTCTATTTTAACTAATGGGGAGCATTCTGAGTTATTTGAGGCTTCTCGCGGGATAAGACAAGGTGATCCTCTCTCCCCTTATTTGTTTATTCTCCTTGTGGAAGGATTGGGACGCCTTCTGAGACAACAGGTGGAGCTGGGCTTTATTCAGGGATGGAGGTGGGGGGATGATTTACCCCCTTAATCACATTTGTAGTTTGTGGATGATACTGCCTTGATGGGGGTGGCCACTATTCGGGAGGCAAAAAACTTTCGCAGGGCGCTGGATATGTACCTTGAGGCTTCGGGTCAATCAATTAATGATGACAAATCTTCCATCTACTTCTTCAATACTCTGGATCCTATCCAGAGGAGAATAGCTCAAGTTCTTAGATTCCAGATTGGGACCCCTCCTCTGTCTTACCTTGGATTTCCTATTGCGGTGGGTAGATTAACAAGGGAGTCATGGCAGCCTATCTTGGATAAACTTCGGTTGAAGATTACTCAGTGGACCACCAGATGGTTGTCCTTTGCTGGGAGGGTTCAGTTGCTAAAGTCTGTGATCCAGGCTATTCCCATTTATCATTGTATGTTGCAGGTGGCTCCTAAAGGTTTTGTGGCAGATTTGGATTCACTAGCTAGACAGTTTTTATGGGCAGGCAACCTTCTGTCTTCCAAGTGGAGTTTGGTTTGATGGGACATGGTGTGTTGCCCTAAGCAGTTGGGGGGCTTGGGGTTGAGGCAACCTGCACTGGAAGGGTTGGATTTGGCAGAAAAACTTTATTAGAGGTGGTGCACAGAGAAGGACAGGGTTTGGGCTAGGATCCTTTCCTTTAAGTATATTCAAGGCACTCTTGGGGAAGATATCCCGCGGTATCCCCTGGTTGGAAAGGGATCAGTGGTTTGGGCTACCCTTAAGAAAGGAGCTGTGCTCATTAAGGATGGCTTATTTTGGATATGTCAGCGTGGGACTGAGGTTCATTTCTGGCATGACTCTTGGGATGGCCATCCTCCCATCCTCTCTCAGTTCCCTCATTTGGGGGCCTTGAGCAGGAGTTTTAGTGATGCTGGTTGGACGAGGGTAAGTGATTTTAAGGTGCTTTCTTTTCAAGGTCAGCTTATGAGTGCTAGATGGAAGACTCTTGAGGAATGGCCGGCAATTGGTATGGCTGAGGATTGCAGGGATCTGCATAATATTCTCTTAGGTAGATAGTGTAACCCCCTCAGAGATAAGGATATTCTTGCTTGGGCGCCTAATCTGAAAGGTCACTACACGGTGGCGTCGGGTTATCGGAGGTTGCTTTCTCAAAGGGTTGAGGAGGCGGAAGTTCCTTGGTGGAAAAAGGTGTGGAATAAGTTTTCTTGGCCAAAATGAAATTGCTTTGCCTGGATTTTGACTTGGAATAGGTGTTTAACCTAGGACAATATTCAGAAGCGTGGGTTTCAGGGCCCGTCAAAGTGTGTGTTATGTGGGAATGGGGTTGAGGACTCTTCACATCTATTCTTCTGGTGTCCTTTCACCCTGCAAGTTTGGCATTATTGGTGGGGTGTTTGGAATAGCCCCTGTGTCCATGCTTCCTCCTTAATGGAGTTTTGGACTAGCCTGGGCAGGCCTCCCTCGATGGCCTCTTTTTTGCTGGACGCGTGGTAGGCTGGGCCTATTTTTTTGTTGTGGAAGATTTGGCTTGAACGGAATAGGAGGATCTTCAAAGGGGAACTGTTACAGGTTCAACAGGTGTGGTGTAGAGTTCTTGGGATGGTTCAGGAGACAATTCAAGCTAAGGGTGTCGGGGAGCTGCCGCTTGAGAAGAAAGATGCTGAGTTGGTGGCTCGGCTGGGTATCCAGGGTTTTACCCCTAATGCTTCGTGGGGACAGAGAGGTAGGAGGGTGGGGCTGCGTGTTCAGCGGCAAGGGCATTGGCAGCCTCCCCCTGTTGGAATTTTGAAGGTTAATTCTGATGGTTCTTCAAAAGGTAATCCTGGTCCTGCTGGTGTTGGTGGGGTTGGCAGGGATTCCTCTGGTTCGGTGGTTTTTCTTTTTTCCATTCATAAGGGGACACAAACTATCAACCTCATGGAAGATTGGGCGATTCTTCATGCCTTGGAGAGGGCCTATGAGCTGGGGTGGCGTAAGGTTATTTTTGAATCTGATTCACAGGTTCTGGTTAATTTACTCAATAAAGGAAGAACGTCGGATGTGAACTGGCAGTTGGCAGTGTTGGTGCAACAAATTTTGTAGATTGGTAATCTTATGGAGAGGGTTTCTTGTGTCCATATTCCGTGTGAATGGAATAGGACGGCTGATTGTCTGGCCAAGTGGGCTTCTGAGCATCTGGAGGATTGGAAGATTGAGGATTGGGCTCAGCTACCTCTGGAGCTTAGTCCGGATTTGGAGAGGGTTCTCGCAGAGGACAAAGGCAGCATTAAATGATTTGGTTTTAGGCTCTGCTGTGTTTCTTGTTCTTTTCAGGCTTCTGTCTTTGACTTGTATGTAATGCTAGTTTCCATTATTCAATAAATTTTTTACCCCTTTTATAAAAAAAAAATAGGCACACTCTGAGGCACATCAAATGCAAGCAGACTCTCTTCATGACTTTAATGAACCAAAACTTCATGCTCCTTGGCCACAATAGGTGTGGCATGAGTAGGTAGATCAATACTCGTCTCCACAGATTTCACTTCATCACAACTATTTTTTTCACCAACTACATTTGTTGAATCACAAAAGCGTTGGCTTCTACGAGCTGAAAATACTGTATCTTTACTTCTTTTTTTTTTCTCTGTGTTTTCTCTACACTCTTTTTCTTGCATGTATTTAACAAAAAAAATGTCATATCATGTCTTATATACATAAATCTCTTGCCTATAAAATTTCATTAAACAATATTAAACAAATAATATACTACTTAGTGGATTTACAACTTGCCTGTTTGTCAAACCAAGACATGATAAATATTCATTATTCTTGGCCACATATTCTTCACGAAAGTGTTCATAATCTATCATTGGAATTTCAGCATTATGATCACTATCATCTAATTACCTTAAATTATTTTTCCTCATTTCCTGATGTCCAAAAAAATAATAATGTATAAATTAGCAACTTGATATAGAGATAATTAACTGTAACACAAATTGCATAAATACAATTTTATGAGGTCTTAGTTTTAATGAAAAATCATTAAAACACGTAGGAAGTCTAAAGCATTGCAAAAAAACAATAGTCATTAGATGTGGGTATTTTAGTCAATGGATATTAAATAATGGTGCCCTACATAAATGTCAGTTGCATAAAAAACTTATCAATGTATTTGAATCAATCCATCAAATCTTTAGCAATAATGTTTTCATTCATAGTTCAATTAAAAAATATGTACTACCAAATTTTAATTGGACATGAACTTGTAGCATGGAAACCATTTTGTACAACTAAACTAATGCTTTGCTTAGGTGATAGCACCATCACTAAGAAATGTCTATGGTGTTTGGTGATTCTTACTTTTGTTGTTCTATTACATAATAATTTGTTCATAACATCCACATACATTCACGAAGGGGTAGATTTCATGAAAAAGAACATATATGTTGGAGTGGACAGTGAGTTACAAGCAAGGAACACCATGATTTGATGAATAAAAAAAAGTTTTTAAAAGAGGTAAGGTTACATGAAACTTATGAACCATAGACGAATGAATGTGTTCCTTCAGTATTTCCTTCATAAGAATGGTTCTTCTTCCATTAGCTACATCTTTTCACTATTATCATATTTGGCATTCCCTATTTTGATAAATAAGAGATTCATTTTCATAAACAGGATGTTCATTGTTTGATGAAATCTCCACTCTTTATTTGAAGAAGCATGACTTTTCTATAGAACCTTGTTCACTATTTTCCCTTTCTAGAGAGGTATATTCAAACCTTCAAGGATCAATGGCTGCACAAAAATAGAGATATTTTTATTGTCATTTAGATCAAAACCAATAAATTGTGATTAGAGAATTTCATTGTTATTCCAGATCAAAAGGGAGATAGCAAAAAGTATCATGTTTTAAGAAACGGAGTGAATTATGAATCAATGCTATAAAATATAAATGAATCCACTATAATAGTAGTGGTATGAACAACATTAATAATAGTTCTTTTATAACACATAGCAAACATTATCAAAATAGACATTGTTATATCAGATCAAAGGGATACCATGAAGATGTATCAAGGAAATGTATGTTGATAGTGATCCATGAATTCTTATGCAAAGACAATTTTTCTAATGCACATGAAGTCAACAACAATAACCCTAAAATGAACAATGCTATGATGCTTAAAACAAGGGTATTAGAAGAAGATGTTTGAAACAGTGATTATAAGTAACAACAACAAAATCAAGGACTAAGTAGCCAAACAACAATGAGCTTCAAGATATATGCAAAAAAATGAAGAACATTTGATCAAAGCAAAAAAAAAGCAATGACCTTACAACATATAAAGATACATATGAGACAATGATTTCAAGTGCATAAAGTTAGAAGCACAAATGCTGATAATAGTGATATCACTGTTAAAATGAATGTGAAGACAACAAAGGATGTGAGCAACATGTAATGCCAAAATAGTGGGGATATAATGAGTAAATGCTTCTATTGCAATGGGGAATCATTGTATTGATGCCTTGAGCATTGGAAAAAAATAGTGATCAATCATAAAGGATTGAATATTGCTGCTATAAATAGTGAGGAATAGAGAACAAAAGACCATATAAGTGAGGAAACAAGTGCCACAATGGGTGAAAGATCCAAGAAATAAAGACAACAATGAGAAATACTTTCATAGTAGTGGATATGTGTAGGATCATGGTGGGCCAAAAAGTGGCGATATGATGGGTATGTGGCTGATGACTTTCTTTTTACCCAAAATTGATGAAATGAAAAGGGTTTTTAAAGGAGATTCTCAAATTTCCACCAATATAAATTATGCTTTAATTTTGTAATGCCATAATTTACTCATAAGGAAAAAACACAACTATATTTTTTTTCATAATAATGACACTACTCACTTGATTCAAGCCTTACAATATCCTACATGGTTGTTAAATTATACACAATAGGTGACATTGCTTGTTCATCTTCACCATTAGTACATCATTTGAGGGTGGAAAATGAGTAATTTAAATGAGTGGGTGTGTGTGGAGATCATCACACACACCCTCAAGCGACAAGGGAATGGTTGAAGTATGTTACTACAGTATGGGTGGATATCTAATTTAAAACAAGGGTCCTAGACCCACATGTGTAATAGCTTAGTGCTAAATGTAGGCTAACTCATTCATAGAACTAAACTTCCTACAAAATTATGTAATTTACACATACTAAATAGGGAAATAATTAAACAAGAACGTACCATCTTAATTAATTGAGGACCTAAGGATCAATTGATGAACCATTATCCAATTTGTTAGTACTATCCTTTCCAAGTCATCTTGATGATATCGATGGAATCCATATTTATCATTTCCCCTTGAAATTTAATTACAAGAGTGCATATTATAATTTAACTTTATTATTTACTCTCTTATTCAATTATTGATTTTTTAATCATTATTAATTCAATTATTTCTTTGCCCCTACTACACAAATAAATATACATTTTCTTTACTCTAAGAATTAAAATATAACATAAAAAAATCCACACATACCATATAAAAATATATATAATAACCCATTTATATATACATATTATTATTATTTTCCTTCAAAGGAAAGGAAGAAGAAAAAGATAAATAAGGAGAACTATCCTTTTTAAAGAGTTCCTAATATTACGTGGGCTTTATTTTTACATATATTCTTATATAAATAATGGGATCTTCTCTTTTAAGAGTAAGGGAATATATTCCCATCTTTTATATAAGGAGTATTATAACTAGGAGTTGCTACGATGGCTTTTAAAATACTATAGTGTCCTCTCCCAAGATGGAAGGCGTGGAGCCATTGCCACACACATAACACTAAGCTCACCAATAAATGATTTTTTTTTTTCATTTGCTGCTCTTTCTTCCCTAATTATACTATCGTAAAATTAAATCTATAGGGCACCATCAATTATTATTCGCTTAATGTTGACCATAGTAATAACAAAACCAATTGGATTATGAGTTTTAATAAAACATGCATATGAACATTACACAACTAATTATAAATGATATTGGTCTCTCCTTTTTTTTGTGTTTACTATGCACTTCAAACCTCTACATTTCATTATCAGTGAGGAACCCTGTCCGCAAGTATTCCATAATTCCATGTCCACCATAGTCATTAAAATGATACTCACTATTAGTTTAGATATTAATGCTTAGGTGCCTACAAGTGCAACTAATGCTAAGTAAGTTAATACTATCGTGCATGGAGTTGGATTTCATAGACTAGTTTTCCACCCTGTGAGCCCTATTAGATTCACCCAATTCAAACACTAAGAAGTTTTAACTGTCAGCCAGGTCTAGACTTTGACGTAATGAACTAGAGATTACTGACCATTCATTGCAAACATAACAGAGTTTTGCAGTCTAAATTTACTGACAAATAGTTACTTACCACCAATTTTTTTGAGTAAAGTGGCTCCTTGTAGACATCACAGGTTTTTAAAAAAAACCCATCTAATGATAATGTTTGCTGCACACCTAAAGCTTATTGTAAATTTCTTAACAGACCTAGTACGTAACCTATGACCACCAACCTGTTGCCTCATTGCACGCAGGTTGTTCCTAAGGCTAGTTGTATGTACTAATGGGGGGAGGTGACAAATGCACACATCGATTCTTGGGCACAATTTATTTTGTAGCTGAGGCCTATTCTAGTAATGTATAAAACTTTTGTATTCAAGGACACATTACCCATCTTATATTTATATTATTATTATTAATATTTCTTTGCTTTACTCATGCGTACATGAATAATATCTATGTTATTTTGATGGCCAGAAACCTCATTTAAAGCTGGTCATTGCTATCTCAAATGAAATAAGGGAAAATTCATGCTTGACCAGGCATGAATTCATTGGTCTATATATAGTGGTTTTCATGAGTAGAGGCCAGACCCTTGTAGATCCTTTTAGAGGCAAGGCACTCTATGTCACTGGGTGTAGGGATTTAATGGTATTAGAGTCTTGTGAGATAATACTAAGCGACAAAGACTCGTGAATGGTGTATAGTAGTAAGAAGTAAGTCATGGGTTTCAGTCGTGTATAGAATACCTAAGTTGCTTTGCAACCAGGAGTCATCTCATGCTCCCTATAGTGAGATAATCTCTACTCTCTCTTTTTTGTTTGTTAAGTCTTTTAGTGCCTTTTTCTTACTGGCGTGCCACTCCTTTCTCTACATGCCCTATGGTGGGACGTTCCTATCACATATCTCAACCTGGCAGCAATCTATTATAAATTTATAAACAAAATGTCATGCATCTACATTACATGGCATAATAAAAGGAGTTTCATAACTGAGGCTTGAAGCTTCAATCAAATCAGGTTAGTTAGTCGAGTGTAACATACCCAATTAGCTTGTGTTTAGCCCATTATGAATAGAATCCAATGTATACTACAATATGTATAGCTATTTACCTAATACTTTGTTTTCCACAATTTGTTCTTGACCTTGGCCACTTTACTACTGTGGTACAGATAATAGAGGAGGAATAAAATAACTGTCATAAAGGTTTATATTCCATTTAAATTTTTGCATACATACAACAGAGTAATATTCCAATGATTTCTTTCAACAGTTTATCATCTCACTCTTTACTTAGGGTTTCATAACTTTAGCATTAAATATAAAAGAAAGAATATATATATTTCCTATAGACTACTATTTTTTTTCTTTTTTTTGTCTCTATATACATGCAAGTTTGTACTTAGTCCATTACATTCTTAAATCAATAGTAACTACGTAAATAGCCCTAGTTTTCTTCCTTTGTAATCTTTAAAGTAAGGAGAAAGAGAAGGAACTTATGATTGAAATAATAAAATCATTCTTACAAGCATCCATTTACTATTTTTTAATTTATTTTATTTTTGACAGAGTTACAAGTTGAAATCTGTAAGCTCATAATATCCCCCTTCTACCTTGTTTGCTGAAAGGATTGAATAATAATCTCATTTTGTAGTAGTAGAGTATAGGAAAACCTATCTAGACAATTTATTCACACATAATCCACTAAACATCTATTCTATCTTTCCTTCGAGCCACATAAAAGGTTGAAATCTATATTAGAACATGAAGAAGCATTTACTTTGTTTGTCTATTTTCTTCTGTAGCAATTAAAATGATAGTTATACTAAAACCTGGAATAGAACAACTAAGTAAACATATATATGTTTTTTTTTATACATAGAATATTCTTTTCCCTCCCCTGCTCACAGTCACAACATTAAAAAAATATACCATTAAGCTACATATATCCACCAGCATAGGATTTATATTTCCTTGTTTAGCCTCTTTTTGAAAAGAAAACAACACATACAACTAATAAAATCATATTTTAATTTCAGAGAGCAATTATAAATATAAATGAAGTTCTACTACATAAATATGTAGAATCTAATATCTTTTTTTCCTTTCTTTTATTGTAACACTCTTTTCTGAAGTAGGTTAAGAATATAGTCTCTGCTTCTTTTACGACAACAATTTTAGCTATCCCTTGCAACAACATTAAGAAAACAATATACACACTAATTTGTGTTAAAATGACAACATATCCATTTTCCTTACATCATGTAGCTACAGATTTCTATATGCTTGATTAAAAACAACACATTTACAAACTTCCTCATTTCTTACTTATAACAACACTCTAGAGAGCAGGTTCCACTTGAAACTTCAACAATAACATCATTCTTTTGAACAACATAAGTACTCTTAAGTCAGAAAAATCCTCAAATCCTACAAACTACACAATACATAAAACTTTTTCCATAGGCCATGGGTGCTCACCACCCAACCTTTGGTTGGAAAACCAACCACCCCTGAGCTAGGAGGCAACATGGGAACCGGGAACAATCAAATAAAAAAATAGACCACTTTCAAACACACATTTTTCAAGCAAGAAATTTCACACCCACCCAAGGGAATTTACACATAACTTATGGAATCATAATGACTCCAAAATGGGGATTGGAGAATGGACTACACACTCCATTTGGGGACATAAGAAATGAACACCAAAACACCATTACATATTTCTAACCCTTCACATACAACTCTTCTTTCACACCTCCATATTCACCAAAACCATCTCAAACATTTTTAAATCACATATGGGTACTCATACCATTTCTTTGACCTCTCCATTTTAAGGAGGAATTAAAATCACCCCATGGAGGTTCCTACTTCATCCATCCCCAACATGGGATGCTTTACGCAAATTTGGGTGAGCCTATCCCTCTACAACCCTTTTTCCCATAACATAAAACACAAGAAAACAAACACCAAAAGCATTTTGAATTAAACATACAATCAACGCACAAGAAATAGAATATCAAGCACATTCTTGCATACACATATAATATTTCAAATGAAGCACAAAGAAGCAAAAACAAAGGTGGTGAATTTACCTCTAAACCAAGCTTAGGGAAGGATGTGTTGAAAAGGAGCACAACTCCTCCTCCTCAAGCTTTCTCTCCAATCTCTCAAGCCAAATCCAAGAGAAACCAAGCAAAATTCTTTGACTCCCAAAAAACAAGAATGCCAAAAAGAAGCCCCCAAAACCCTAGTTTTTAAGTTTTCTTATAGAATTTAGGTTTGAATCCCTTTGAATAGGGAAGTGACACTTTCCACTCCTCCATTCGCTCTCTCAAGCACACTCACCCATGTGTGCTCACACATGTGTGAGAACTTAGGAGACTTCCAAGGTAACATGGAAAAGTGGGAGTGGAAAGAGACTAGTCCCCATCCCACTTCCCAAAACCTTATTTTCGTCAAACCTCTTTAAGGCCTCAAAAAGAGTGCCCAATCATGGGATTGACTCAAAATTTTAAACTAAAAATGTACCTAACCCATAGGTACTTGACTTAGGGACTTTAAACCCATAAAAACACTTAAAAAATATCATTTTTAAATCCCCAAAAAGTGCCTAAAAATTCAAATCCGAGTTTTTCCACTTAGAGGGACAACTCATCTCCTAGATGGGTTGTCATGGAAATCAAAATCAATTTACAAACATTCACAAATAACATTATGAATAAAATACTTTACACAATGGAACTATAGTCCCTCTAGATGGACTTTAGCTCAGTTTCACTAGTTAAATTACTCAGGGCTCCCAAAGGTTGCCTCCAATTTCTATTGGCCATGGAAAATGTACCTACACACTTGATGCACACGTTAATCCATCGAAGTGAATCATATTCATATAATAATAAAAAAAATTGAATCACAATTGCATTCACACAAGTTTCATAATTCGCATAGCATAAAAATTTCACAACATAATTGAAAAATCATTAGAAACTTATCATATCCCATTTTCATTAACCTTAACTTTCATACTCATCTAATTGCAACATAATTGGTTCACACAACTTGTTTCATTCATTCATCATTAAATTTTTAGATTCAAATTAAATAAACTCAATAACCAACATAAAATTAGATCAATCATCTTAGTTAGCTAGCATGTAGCACAATCAAAATCAAATCATCATATGAACTTAAATGTTTAATGGTATCAATGGGAATAGACAATAACCAAATGCAAAATAATCCAATTACTAGATGTAGCATAGGGGTGGGCCTCACAACTTTGAATTTAATAAATAATTATTATTCATTTTCTATTTGAATTACGACTAAATTACTGATTAATAAGCTGATTGAAAAACATCTATAGCTTTCAAATAGTATCATATTTTTTGAATTTGAAACATACATCACATTCTATGCTTTACATAATATAGGATTAAAAAAAAAAATCATGAAGTTTTGACCAAGTTAAGGTGGTTAGAAATACGAGTTTTTTATATTTTTAAAAGTTGTAATAAAAAAATCATAATTAATTATTTACTTGGAAAAAAATTACAAAAAATATGCATCACATCCAAACACAAGTCCTCTAATTATATCTAAAATCTTATAAAAAAATATTATCATTTTATTGTGGTTAGGGTGGTCAGATAGACACCTACTTCTGATTTTTTCCCTGAAATTTAAGTACTACTACATTGAAATTTCAAATTTTTGCCAAATAGATTTAAAAAAATAAAAATAAATCTAGTAGTTTAGAAACTACATTCAAGTTGCTACAGATTTTATTCTTACATATTTTTGAAATAATATAGATAACTTATTCAATTTTTTATGCCAAGTTGCCTAACTTTGATTTTTCTGAATTTTTTGCCAATTAAGGGCCTATTTTTTCCATGATGATCCTGCACATACCCTAGTGAGAAATCAATGCCAAAGTAGTTCACAAAGAAATGGTATACAATAATGTTACAAAATAGGGCTAAAAATAATGCCATATGTAGGGAAGAAAATGCTATTTTAGTAAAAAAGTGTAAAAGAAAACATAGAAACAATGTTTAACAATGCTTCAATGATGGATTTTATAAAGGATGCTAGAACAATGACAGTGAGAAAGAACATATATAAAAGTAGTAAATAGTTCCAAGAAGAAAGTGAATGCAAAAGGTAGTAATGTAAAAGCAATGAATTTGATGGTGTATACACATTGATGCAGAAATGTAAGTGAAATAATGAATTGCAATAGTCATAGTCATGATTTTGACCACAAGGATATATAACACTATCAAGACAATGAAGAATGACATTGAGAGACAATAAAAAATAGTGATGTGAAATGATAGTGGAAGAAACAGAGATTTTGACCAATGAATGAGAGCAGTCTTAAATACAAAGGATGAGTTTATGACATTGAAGTTGGTCTCCAAAGGTCTTTTGTTGTGATGTCACTGCCTAAACATGTATGTGAACAATAACCTAAGATGTTGGGCCAAAATCTAAAGAATTTCCAAGCCACAAAACCGAAGTAGTGTCTCAAGGGTGTCTAAGTGATGGAGTACAAAACCGGTGTCTTAATAGATTGAGAACTTTGAACAACCCTACCTCTGCAACACATACTTAATGAGTGAAGGTTTCGTTGTAATACAAATGAATCAAAATAGTACAAGAATTATAACAGTCATAGTGGTGAGTCAAAGTACAGTGGTCAAGGACTGTTATAACATCTTGTCATGATAGTGGAAGCAATGATCTAGAGGAGCTATCAAGAAAAGATCATTGTCAAAGTAAAGAAATTATGGTATACATATTCATGTTTCATTCATATTCATATTCATATTCATATTGCATCCTTTTTTATATATGAAAACATATTCATATTGCATACAACATCTATATATGAAAACATATTCATATTACATTCATATATCAACTTTGTTCAACATTAAAGCATTGAAACATGTATTAGTCTGAAGGTCCATGTCCTTAAAACATAAAACAGTCTTAAAATAACATAAAAGTCTTAAATAAAAGGTCATAAAATGGGGCTCATCAATAATCATCTACATTTCCAGCAAGACTAGAATCCTAATCACTCGTGTTTGCATCTAGTACTTGGTTTTCTTCCCCATCCTCATTTGTGACATGCAATACATTCTCTCTCCCAATTTATTCATTGGTAATCAAAATATCTTCTTCAAATAGTCCCTCATTGTCTTCATCCACTTCTTCTAATGTTTCTTGTAAATTAACATATTGCCCATCATGCATTACATCAATAGCTTCAATGAATTTTCATTTCGAATGAGACTCTGTTTGAATGGCATATGACCAACCTATGCTTCTTACATCATCAATTAGAAATGATTGGTTAATTTGAAGAGGGGAAAGATACGGCTCATCTGTCTTTGATAAAAATTGTCATTTATTTGCATGTACAAATCCATACTCATCAAATTGTACTATGGATGGTCAAATCCACATACATTTTAATAATATAGGGTCCTCTTTTCACAAAAATCCACTTGAATAATTTCTTGGATGAATCCAACATAAAATTTCATCTCAATTTCATGAAGAAATTCAACACTAACAACACAATCACAATTTGTCTTTCCCTTGTCTTTTTCTTCCATTTTTAAATGACTACCATAGGCCCACATTCCACTGAAATGCATAGCCCATAAATGTGGAGGTTGTGAAAGATCACTTTGCTTTGTTGTTATATATTGACCTTCTTTTGCATCAATGATTGCATTAACAATCCATTCTTCAATTTTATTAAAAGAATTACCTCTAATTAAATCATGACGTCTATGCTTTTGAGGTTGATGTTGCATCCAAGTTTGATTTTCTACTTCATATTTCCTACATAGAATAATGATGTACAAATAGTAAGATTAATAATATAAATGTGTAAATGCAATTGAGTGAATAAATTATTGTGTAATTTTTTTACCTATGCCACTTATTGAACGAAGATGTGTTTTGAAGAATAAAGGAATGTATTGCACTTCTTTTTTGATATGATAGCTTGAAGCGACATCCATTTCCTTCTAATACTTCATCTACAACTCTCTCATATTTTTCATCATCCCATACATGCCGATTGAAATTTTTAAAATCCTTCATATATTTTGTGCAATATCCCATGGCCTCTTGCATTAAATATCCCTTAGACATGCTGCCTTCTGGTTTTTCCCTAGTACGAACAATTTTTTTCAAAACCTTCATATATCATTCTATAGGATACATCCATCTCATTCTTACTAGGCCACAATGCTCTAGTTCATATTCTAGATGTATCAAAAGATTCATAGAAATGTTAAAGATTGTTGGTGGAAATTCTCATTCCAATAGACAAAGGACTTCAACAACCTCCTCCCTCAAACTATTAAAGTTCAAAGGATCTAATACATGTAAAATCATTGTTTTTAATATTAGGACGAATCTTATAATTTCCAATCTTGGCCCCTTTCCAAAACTTGATATATTTACCACAATAGTTATGACATGATAGTCATGGTTCTTGAGGCCTCTTAAGCTATTAATGTGAATTTGGATTTTGATGTTGCTACTTACATATCCAGTGGGAAAGTGAGTCTGAGACATGAACTGTAAGAATTGTGCACGTTGTTCCTTTGTACAGACATAAGGAGCAATATGTTTTCTATATTTTTCATTATTATATTTTTCAACCCAAAGATCTTGATGAATATTTATTTCTCGAAAGTATTCACATGATGAAATAGTATCAAAAGCACCAAAAAAAGTTTCTATAATAGCATAAGCTATATTTTTGTCAGTATGCATTAAGGAAATAGTATGCCTAATGGCTATATCCTTAAACTATGGCAACTTATACAATATGCACAACCATTTTACACTACTTTCATTACATGGATCATATCTACTGCCAGCAATCCCATAATTTTTAGTAAATGACATTCTTTTTTTTTCATTCTCAACAATGTAATCACTTGTTATTAGCAATGGCACTTCACGATTCTCTTTTGACCATTAAAACATGTTTTTTTTTTTGTGATATGGATGATCCATTTTAAGGTAAGCACGATGTCCAGAATAAATACACTTATGAAAACTTCTTGAGTGCCTCACAAAATCCTTAAAGTTTCAAGTAGGACATCCATGGTATCCATGAATAGAGAGAACAAACAATGTGCCATATGCAGGAAGATCATGAATAGTAAACAATAAGGAAGCTCTTAAAGTGAATTTTATTGAATGACCATCCCTTAAAGATTGAATTACTTCAATTCCTTTCCACAATTCTATTAGCTCATCATATAATTTCTCTAGACAAGCATCTATTGTATCTAAAGTCACACTTTTCTTTCATGGTATAATCAATGATAATATTAAGAAAAATTGTTTAGTTGCTAATCATGGAGGCAAGTTATAATTTATTAGAAACATTGTTCAAGTTGACCATTTAGTACTTTTATCTGAGAATGGGTTCACCCCATCTAGAGTGAAACCCAACCTTATATTACAAGGATCTTGAGAAACATTAGGCCATCTATTATCAAATTCCATCCATGTCTTAGAATTAGGCACATGTTGTTTTCCATCAGTGCTCTTATTTTGGGCATGCCACTACATAAGTTTAGCAATGTCTCTACACCTATTCATTTGGAGTAATTGTGATATTATTAAAAAGTGGCAAAGAACCTTTCTAGGAACCACAACTGATTTCAACCCTTGTCTATACCTTGCTTCATGACATTTCAGACATTCACTCTCATTTGCAATATTTTTTCCAAATAATACACAATCATTCACACTTGTGTGGATTTTTTCATACACCAAGCTGAGCTTACCAATTTAATTTTTACATTGACTTCATTTTGTTGGCAATGTGGAGTCAACTAGCAACAATGAACTTAATAATGCCAATAATTGATCTACACTCTCATTTGTCCAACCATGCACCACTTGCAAGTTAAGAATTCAAAGAATCGTGATCAAATTAATTAACTTGCAATTAGCATACACAAACTTTAAAGCATCCTCCATTGACTTGGCCCAATCATCATTTTGACCCTCATTCAACATTCCATCAACTTCAAACCCTTTGTCAAACATTTAAACCTCTTCATCTATGTTTGGTGCCACTTCATCTATGTTTGTTGCCTCTTCATCTCTCATAGCCTACAATTCTATCATATCTTCATGATAATTGTAAGCCCAAGGGATTATACCACTATTCCCATATCTTATCATGTGTTGATAAATCATATTTCTTTTTTTCACCTTTCCATCAAGACAATTTTTACATGGACATGGATATTTGTCAATGTCCCTCTCATTAGCTACTCTCTCATCATATGTATGATATTGATCCATAGTAAACCTTTGACGCTGATCCATATCTAATATTGTGCATTCCAGTATTAATTTTGTTTTTGATTTAAAGAAAAAAGCATAAATCTGAAAAACAGAGATGCCAAAACATTGTTGAAAGTAGTCACTTTTAGTATAGACCATAATAGAAAGAAGAGGATATAATGATTCATTGTTTTAAGATCTATCTTAAATTAATTTGAAGTTTACCTACTAAGAATGGACTATGCTTGTGTTTCCTATCAACTTACTTTTTGCAATGAGGGGTTCAAATTACCTTTGAATTCGATGTAGAGGGCTTCGTTGACTTCAAATTCATTGTAGCAAACTTTGAATTCCTTGCCCGCATTTTCAAAAGTCTTTAGGTCCTATCCAAACAAGCTTTATCACCGATGCAAGTGCTTCAACACCTGTCCATGAGAATAAAAAACATTAACAACAATCCAATTCCATTCCCATGCCAACAATTATATAGTTTACAAGTTGTCTTATAAATATAGACAAGTTATGTAAACCACTAGATAAATAGCATTTAAAAGAAATACTAAAATAGTTATTATGATTAGACTTCAAAACCCCAATTAAGGTTGCCTAAGATTAGAGTTCATTAATTATTTAATTTTTCTAAGATTCAATGTCAATTATTACTTGATCTAAAGTCTCATCTTGGATAGTGAAACTTTGGTCATGAATGGTTTGATGCTAAGATAGCCACTCTAAGTTTTAAAATGTTAAAGACACATGGAATAGATCTATAAGTATTTGTAGTCTCATTGATAGTATTTCATGCATGGGAATGTCATCATAGTGATTAAGTGGGGAAAATGTGTTAGAAACAAACATGCAAAGCAGTGAGAGATAAAAGGAGAGTTAGGGAAGCAAAGAACAATCAATGCTAGAATAGAGATGAAAAAGTCATATAAAGGCAATAGCAGCAAAAAAGGAGGTGTCAAGTCATTGTAAGGAAGTGAAAGGAAGCAAGCATTTAGTATTTTGAATACTCTTTCATAAGGACAAAATGCAGTGTTAAGTTGAAAGAGTAATCAAATGAAACTGTAAAAATTCTTGAAGACAAATTGAAGAGGATAGAAATGTTATAAGACATGATGAAAACACAATTCTATATGATGAAAAGTATAGTGATGTAAGAAAGACTACAAGACATTGTCATTACCACATTATGACAACAGCATCCAGTGTTAAAACTATGATACAATGAGCATTAATAATACATACCTAAAGATAGTGGGAATGTATGAAAGCAACAGTCCAAAACATTAAAGTTATAGTAGTCAAGATACAGATCTATGGGGGCTATTGTGATAGTCACAAGAATGTGCTTAAGGTACTGTCTTGTTATGGTAATAATGACATAGATAAGTCTTGCTAATACATAGTAGCAATCCAAAAAATTGATCTAGAGGTTGGTGACGACCTTAGAAATTTCCAAAGTAGCATCAAATAAGGAGGAAGAGAACTCATATAAGTAAAATGCATGAGTTAGGCTTCACAGAATAGGTTCCTAGTAGGTAGATGAGATTTATGTGTAATGAATTGACAATGGTAGTTGGATGGTTGCTGATGTTGTGGGTAGAAAGCTGTGATCTCAACTGACTAAAATTTCATTCAAAGACAACTTTCTTAACTAGATTACTGTGCTCAAGTCATCAAATAAAACAGCTTCAGTTGGACATATTCAAATTCACATTGACACTAAAAATTTGAAATTACAAATGAGAGGCCTAGAATTCCAATTTGTAGATTTTATTGCACAAGTGAAATGTGAAGAGGATGAAGTCAAGAATCTTGAAGGAAAGGACCTTACATACACTATGTACACGTGATGGATCCTAAGATAATGATTGACCTTGAAAGTACAATTTAAATTGGTGTAGTTGGGAAAGGAAAATAATATATATGCAATGAGTTTCAGGTTGTGATGTCAAGAAATATTATAGTTTTTCCTTCTTTCATTGAATTAGTAATCATTGTGTAATGCCTCTCGTGTTGTTGTCAGCATTTTGATAGTCTTTTATGTTGTGTTGAGTACCTTGACTCTATGCTAGTGAATTGTTCACCAATTTGATTTGTTTGGTTGGCAATTTGGTTTTCTTGGATGATTATGATACTCTCTTTTTTGTTGTTGATGATATCATGATACATAGTGTTTGGTTTCAACTAGTTATGTTTATCATTTGGATGTGCTATTATGTTTTTATGCAATTGATTAATGCTTGCTTCATGATATTTATGATGATGTGTTACTGTTTTGAGTTTGGTGAGAGGAAGGGGTAGCATTGCTCATTCACGAGTTCCCTACTATGCTACGACTTCCTCTCACGGTGTGCTTGTGATTTGATATACATATATTGCTTGACAATTGGTTTGAAGCAAGATGTAGGTATAAGGCACCGAGTCCACCTACATTATCAAGTTTGAGCATGCCCTATAAGACCAATGGGTATGATGTGGAAATCTGAGTTGAGAACAAAGTCCCCCATCATATTTTTGTCACCCTATCATCATGTTCGATGATGTCATCTATTTGCAACCTTGTTTCCATTTTGGTATTGTTCCGTTTTGAGTCGTCTAGTTTTAATTATTTAATTGATGTTGTTCTATTTATTTTTCATTTAAGTTAATTGGTTAATTAACGTGTTTTAATTATTTGACATGGTCGTTGTTCATTGTCACTCAAGTATTGTTTTGGTTTACGATGTTCGTAAGTGTAACATAGATTTAATTAAAGTATTGAATTAAATTATTAAACTATTAAGTGGATGTTATTAATTAATTATTAAATTAATTTGGAATTAAAATGGTAATTAAATGAATTATGTTTATAAAAAGTATTTGTGGATAAATATTATTATTTATTAAATTAAATAGTGTGATTTAATGTTTAAATGATAAAATAATAATAAAAGGTAAATATTAACATCATTAGATTTTAATCTATTAAATGTGGAAAGAGATATGATTTTAAATTAAAAATAAGCGATAATATTTGCAAACAAATGGAAAAAGCAGGAAAAGAGGGAAAAAGACTGGTGCATGTACATGCACACTTTGAAACTAATAATGGAGTTGGAAACTTGGTATCTTTATTGGTTTTGTTTTTGAAAACTAAAGAAAATTTCTTTAATTAAAATGGGGAAAGAAAAGAAAGGAGGGGAAGTTTTGGTTTTTAACAAGAGGAAGTTGTCTTTGCAAATGATTTTTCTTTCTTTGTCTTTTTAAAAGAAAAATACAGATTTTGAAAGTTGGCTTCTTTATCATAATGGAATGGAGGACTGTGAAAGAGCTCGTGTTTGCATCTTAATTCTTCTATCGCGAAGCGTAGGACTCTAGGTTGGAATTATTTTTCTCTTATTTTTCGTTAATATGTAGGTTGCAGATATTCATCCACTTTTTCATTTGTTGTAACTGGTTGTTTTGTGATTTAATTGAAATTTAATGTCAATCTCTTGTATTTGCAATTTGTTTAACCCTTCAGTCTCTATTGGAATTTCATCTTTACTGTTGGCCTCCTACAATGATCTAGCAACTAAGCCCTTACAATTGTTATTCAAATATGGACATCTACTTTGAATAGCTATTTCAGTCATCATGAAGGTGCAGTTAACATGTCAACCCAGGGATGTGAAATTGAAATGGGTCAGCACAATATGTGCACTAAGGATTCAAAGTAGCCATATTCATCCTATAGCTAAGAAAAAAACAATGCTAAAAGTAAATTTCTTGGAAAGAAATAACATAATTGTTGAGCATCAACTAACAACTATACTAAGTTGAAATGCATGCCAGAAATGAAAATATGAGTGAACAAAAAGGAAACTACTTTGTCTACTTTGGCTACAGGAATAGTCACATAATGGAATTCTAGTGGCTATAGAAACAATCAGTGCCATATTTTTAACTAATTACTAAACAAAAAGTAACTGTTGTCGCCTAGAAATACACCCTATGCAAAGTTGTAAAACTAAGCTTTCTAGTAAAACATTGGATCACTCCAAGGCTGTGGGTCACCTGAGATTGGAATGAACCTCCGAAGAAGGCCGACTTCCTTTGGGTATCACCTAAACTATTGATCACTGTGAGGTAAAAGGAGAAAGAGTGCGTACAAATGAAACTAAAGTAGCCTATTCCTATGGTGATACACCGAGTTGATAAGAAATCATGGAACAGACATAGAAAGAACATACACTTGAAAAAAAATAGCCAGCATTTTCACTTACTTAACATAACTCCTTCTAAACTCATATACTATTCTTAACAGGCTTGCTCTACATGCATATCTTAGGAAGGAAAGATGATTCTCACAGCCTTAGGTATGAATACAGATTTTAGAAAAACATAGTTAAGAACTTTTATAGTTTAAAATACAGAAATGAAAGTAATACAAACATTAATAGTAGCTTCCCAAGTAAACTCTATGTTATATTCCAAATTCCAGTTGAGTTACAAAACATACATTTAGTCGAGATAGGATTGATAAAAAAAATCACTAACTCTTTTGAATGCACAATCCAAACTGATTACAAAAAGGCAAAAAAGCCTTAAATATCAAAATGTGTTGGCCCCTTAGGGCTTACAAAAATATTCGCCCGTGGAAAGATCCCACCACAGATCTTTTGACTGAATTAATGCAGAACCCCTGCGTGTCCATGACAATGAAGAGTCATCCCCGGGGAAGCCTTCTTAAGATATTTCACAGCTACCACATTCATTCTGATCCTGGCATCGTGTCCTGTTTGAACCACCTTGTCTGAACACCTTGAATGCCCTAAGCTCAGAACAGATACGTGTTGCATTCACATTCTATTGACATTGTTCATCCTGGTTAGACTACCATGGCTTATCTCATCTCCTCCTGGTTGGTTGAGCATATTCCACACAGGCACTATAGGCGGTCAAAACTATTTTGAAAAGAATCACATCTCGGTAAGACACTGAAAGTGTCTCATCGATGCGATTATGTCCTCTGAATCTGTCACAATAGCATGTGACAGTCAATGAGAGTTCTATCAAGCTTGCAAAGTCATACCAATTTTGCTGGAGCCATTGGCAAGACACTGTTTATCGCCAAGAGGTCCAGTGGTTTTAACAAGTCACGTGGAGATCCCTTTGTATCGCTGAGACCACCCTCATTCGGGAAGACATCCTGCTGAAGGAATCCACCTACGCCGAAGAATCCATCCTCCACCAAGTCGTTCACTTATTGATAAGACATCATGAGTCAGGGAGACTTCTCTTCAACTTGGAATTCTATACCAAAGGCCTTCTTATTGGTGAGACTTAACGGGTTGCTGAGACACTCACACTTCGATATGACCTTATTCTGAATCCTACTTCCTTTGCTGACGCCGCTTCAAGAGTGATTGTTGGGGAGACCTTCTACAATTAGTAAGACCTCTTAACGAAGTCTATTGACATATGCTGAAGGTTATCCTTTTGGAGAGACCCCCCATAGATCAGCATGACATCCTGGCGAAGGCTTCAACCTATTTTGAGAGCATTCCTCTTGGTATGACTCAACTACTTCGGCCAAACCTCTTGGCGATAACCTCCATCCTGCCTGGGGATGCGTTTATTTCTCCTTCGGTCGAGGAGACATCTTCACTTCGGGGAAACCTCAGGGCGAAAACACAACACTGTACCGAAGGCAATTCATGTCGGCAAGATCCCCTCAGTTCACCAAGACATCATGTAGAAACCCCTTCCCTTTGGCGAACTCCCTTTCATTTTGGAGGCTCCACTGGTCGGTGAGACCTTTTCCAATGACACTTTCTATGTTGTCAAGACTTCTCGATGTCGGTAGGACCTTAGGGAGATATCTTCAACTGTTGGCAAGCCCTTTCATGTTTTGGTGAGGCCTTCCTTTGATTGGCAAGACCATCTCCATTTGCGGAGACCTTTTGTCGAGCCCTTCATCTCTTTCCGAGCTCTAATCTTAGTGAGACATTATGAGTCAGGGAGACCCTTCTCCGATGGTTGCTCCTTATGCCGAAAGTTCCTCAATCTTATCATTGTCGGGGAGACTTCAATGGTCACCGAGACCTTTTATCGAAAGACAACTCATGCCAATAGGATCCCTGGTTTGAAGCATTCGGACCTAATGGAACCCCTGCTAGTCGACGAGACCTCAGGATTGTCCTACCGACTTTCTCCTTAGATGATTTTCATGCCGAAACTCCCTAGGGCAGTTTCTCCCATTGAGTTCCCCGTGACCTAGCAACAGATGTAGAGTCTTTTCCCTCATGTGAATGTTCCATTGGCCTCTGAAGATCTAACATATGATTATCTTGCCTGATTTAAACTGTAGGTGAAATATAGGCAACAATTCTGGCGACCTTTGCGGGATGTTTTCCTGCTAAACATGAGAACCAGTGGCTACAACTTGTCCATTGGGTATGGATTCATTAGGAAGCTCAGAGAACAAATAAAAACGTCAGTCAACACATGGTTGCAATTCGCATGAGACTTATAGAACACAACAGATTACTAAAATGACAAAATAGGAGAAAAGGAAAAGAACTATTTACTATGCTAAACAACACCCAGGGAAAGGAGAAAAATAGAAAAACAAACAAGACATAGTGCAAAATCACTTTATTGAAAACATAACACTTAACTAATATATACAAAAGAGGAACTCCATTAGACTTGAAAATAGGGCTTAAGGTGTATCCCATTGATTGGGATAGGAAGTATTTCCCCTCCTGTTGTAGCTAGTTGATAAGCATTGTGTTCCTTGCAGTCTGTGACAATAAATGGACCGGTCCACATATTATCAAACTTAGTGTGATGGCCAGGCCTACTTTTAAGAACGTCCCACCTGAGCACGAGGTCTTTCTCCTTAAAAGACTTTGTTGTAGTCCTTTTGTCAAATGTCTTCTTTGTCTGGAGCTGATGATACTCCAAAGTTTTCATTGCTCTATCCCTTGATTGTTTGAGCTCCATGAGCTCTGCATACCTTACAGACATTGGGTCCTGTCCCTCAAGCATCTCCAATTGGTGAACAATGTCTATAGCTGGAAGCTCCACAAATAGGGGTAATCTTGCCTCTTTGCCATAGACCAACATATATGGAAAATTACCAACAGACCTCTTAGGGGTCACTTTGTCTGCCCAAAGTGCATTCTTTAAACTGCTGTGCCAGGTCCTTTGATTATCCTCTATGGTTCTTTTACTGATCCTGATGAGGATCTTATTTGTGCTTTTAGCTAATCCATTACCCTGGGGGTAATAATTTGAGGATGTATTCAAGTGAATGCCATGTTTAACAGCCCAATCAGGTACTCTTAGGCCCGTGAATGCAAGAGCATTGTCAGATATGGAGTCAGGAACTCCAAATCTGGTGACTATATCTTCATAGAAGCTAAAAAATGAAGAATCTTTTGCTTCTTTCAAAGCTACTACTTCTGTCCACCTTGTGAAATAGTCTATAGCTATGAGCACCCACTTGTGATCAGTACTAGAAGGTGGATTTATTGGCCCAATGAAATCAATGCCCCATCTCATGAAGGGCTGCTCCACTTGAATTGGATATAGGGGCATAGCTGTCAACTTTTCCTTTCCTGAAAACAAAGCACATTTGATACACTTTCTTGACTAGGAATATGCATCCTTGAACAATCTAGGCCAGTAGTAACCAGCTCTCATGATTTTCCAGGCAGTAGTTCTAGGAGCAAAGTGACCTCCTGCAGCCCCATCATGAAATTCATGAAGTACCTTCTCAACTTGGTGACTGTGAATGCATCTTAATAGGACATCATTTAGATCCTTTTTGAAGAGAACATTATTTACCAGCACATATGGTATGGACTGCAATCTGAAGTATCTTCTTTTAGCTCTGTTTAATCCTAGTGGGCATTCACCAGTTTGTAAAAAATGGATCATATCATGAACCCAATTGGTTGTCCCTATTGGTACATCATCTTGAGCATTCTGAAACTCATTTGTATTAGCAAGGATAACATCCTTTTCTAGTTCACTTTCACTGCTTGACCCAGTAGCAAGTTGTTCATAGAGGCCCTTGCCTCTAACCAATTTGGTGATCTTAATATCTATGTCATACTCCATGACCTTAGTGACCCATCCTGCTCTTTTTTCATTCAGATCTTTATTCAATAAAAATTCCTTCACACTTGAGTGTGCCACCATGACATGAATTTTATTATGAGAGATCAAAGGCTTGAATTTCTTCAAGCTTCTGATCATAGCAAGAACATGCCTCTCTACAAAGGAGTATTTCTGTTCATAATCAACCAAACCTTGATTGAAAAAGGCTATTGGTTGTTCCAAATTCTCTTCATTTTTTTGAACCAATATTGCAGAAATGTTACTTGTGCTACCATAGGCATACAAATAAAAATATTTAGAAAAATTGGGATTTACCAATGTAGGAGTTGCTGCTAAGGCCTCCTTGACCTTTTCAAAACTATTCTTGGCATCTTTTGTCCAACTGAAAACTGCATTTTTCTTTAACATAGCTATTAAAGGTTGTAACAGGTTTGCAACATTAGGGATGAATCTTCTTAGAAAGTTGATCTGGCCCAGAAAGCTCTGTAGACCCCTTTTGTGATTAGGTAGCGGAAACTCAAGTATGACTTTAACTCTCTCAGGATCAATAGTAATTCCTTTCTTTGACACTACGTGTCCTAATAATTTCCCTTCATGAACAACAAAGATGCTCTTTTTTAGGTTGAGAGAGATACCAAACTGTCTACATTTTTCAAAAACTTGCTTAAGGTGTGATAGGTGTTCGTCAACATTCTTAGAATAAACTGTAATGTCATCCAAATAAATCAACATAATCTTGTTGATCAAATTTTGAAATGCCATGTCCATGGCCCTTTGAAATGTGGCACTAGCATTAGATAAACCAAAAGGCATCCTTTTGTACACCATGGTGCCCCACTTATTTTTGAAATTGGTTTTGAATTGATCCTCCTCTCTAACCAACACTTGATTATAGCCTGAAAAACCATCCAACAAAGAAAATATTTCAGACCCAACAACTTCTTGCAAGATTCATTCCATCGAGGGCAACAGGTAGTGGTCTTTCAAAGATGCTCGGTTAAGATCCCTAAAGTCTACACAAAGTATTATTTCACCACTTTTCTTCCTAACTGACACAAGGTTAGAAACCCATGAAGTGTGTTTGATAGGAAAAACAATACCCCCCTCAACTAATTTGGTCAGCTCTTTAATCATTAAGGGCTCAAGCTTTGGATTCAAGGGCCTTTGTTTTTTCTTTACCGGCTTGGCATTAGGTTCCAACTTAATTGTATGGTGAGTGATGGGGATCAAACCCTTTCAAATCTAAGTATTCCCAAGCAAAGGCATCATGAAATTCTTGACATAAAGCAATGAAAGCTTGTTTATCTTCATGTGAACAAATTTTTCCTATCTTAAGAAGTTTACCTTTGAAAATATCCAGTTCTTCATAATGTTCTTCTTTGATTTGCAAGCTAGCTTTACCCTTTTTAAGCTGATCATCAGTGCTGAAAATTGACTCTAAGGTAACAAGGCCTTTGGCCAACTTATTTGTCCTCAGATGGATGACTTGATCACCATACTGCTGCCTAAGTTTTGCTTGATTCACCATGGAGAACTGATCTTCTTTGAGCAAAAAGGAAAGAATCTATTCATCACTGTCAAAAACTTGCCAGTGAATGTTGTTGTCAGGAATTGATGGTCTGACTACAACCTTCACATACTGCTGTATTTTCTCTTTTCTAATGTCATTTGGAATATCAAACTATGCTCCAATGGATGCAAGCCTGTCAACATGCTTGTTCTGATTTCTTGGGATAGACACTAAGGTAAAGGCATCAAAATCTTCTAGCATGTCCCACACTCTATTTCTATAAGACTTTAATGTGTCATTTTTAGCAACATTCAGGCCCCTTGATTAACAATTAATTCGCTGTCCCCATAGACTTTCAAGCTGGTTATTCCTCTCTTCCTTGCCCACTCTAGACCTTGAACAAGGCCCTCATATTTAGTAGTGTTAATAGAGCATGCAAAAGAAAAATGGAATGCAGAGTAGTACCTATCACCTTGTGGAGAAATCAACATTGCACCTCCTCCTACCCCATTCTTACTTCTGGAACCATCAAAGAACATCTCCCAAATTCCATTTAGTGGTTGCAACAACTGATATGCATCTTTCTCCAAGTTTGGAATCTCTGTGTCAGGCTCAAGAATGACATAGTTGCCCATACCAACATCTTGAATGAGGTCCTCAGGACTATCCAATACATTCTCAACTACCCATTCATGCAGCAGCATGTTAGGAACAACTTCTGATTGGAGTTCTTGAGCAACAGCTAGTTCATTGTCAGAAAAAATGACATAATTTGTGTCTACAATAGTAGGAACAACATTAAAGGGACTTGGGTTATATGGCTCAATGTGATCCTTAGCCAATCTCTCAGATTTAATGGTAACCTTGGTTCTGTATCTTATTCTAAATATCATATGTAAGCAATCAGTTGATACATAACCACCTATCTTGGCGGTAAAGTCTCTAGATAAACATAAGGAAAAGAAAGGTGGGAGGTCTATGACACATATGTCCCGAGGAACTAAAAAATTTGGACAAGCATGAGGGGTGAAATTTAAATCCTTGATAATACCCAAAGTATTAACTGAAGTACCATCCAATTGGATCACTCCCTTCTCTAAAGGCTGGTATTTTAGTCCAAGTTTGTCAGCAATCTGTTTTGGCATCACGAAGCTGCTAGCTCTGCTATCTACCATACAGTTATGAACTAACTTATCACCAATAATCACTGACACATAGAAAGGAGGTGGTTTAACTCCTTTTTCAGTCTCCATGCAAGGCTGTTGATCATTTCCTTGAGAATTATTTGTTAACACAGCTCTAGCCTGACCTATTGGGTGCTCGGATTCATCAGACATTTTCAAACTTGACAGGGCTGGCTATAACATATCCTTTTGACCTGGGATGGATAATGAGTCCCACATGGACATTGCAACATTCATTTTTTTCATACTATCAAGGATATTATAAGGTACAATTGTATTTACTTTAGGATGTACCTTTATACCAGTATGATCAGCTTACGGGTGTGACTGCTCCTTGTCTGGGAGTTGCTGATTTCTTTGCCAAAAAGGAGCCACTTGAGATGTAGATGGTTCTGTAGTTGTTGTCTTTCCTTTGTCAGCAGCTTGACTAAGCTCAAAATCTCTCTTCTTTGCCCTGGTGTTAGCTGCAACTGGAGAACTATCTTCATTCAACCCACATAATTCTTGACCTTTCCAGTTAAGTAGGGTAGCATCATTGCTAAATTGGTCCTGGTGTTGTGAAGATGCATCATTACATGCACTCTGCTGTGAACTTGAAGCATTTTTTACCATAAGTGCCTAATTGATTAGTCCATTTGAGTAAATGGCTTGATTATGAGGTTGGTTACAAGGGTAACACCACTCATAGTCTGCTGCTAAGTTGTTTTGGATAGGAACCAACTCCTTGGTCACACTAACAAGGGCTGGAGCATAGGCCTGAAAAGGCCTTGTGTTCACACTCTATCTCGGGCCCTGATAATTGCCCTGATATTGCTGCCTATTCCTTTGGAATTGCTGTTGCTGACCTTGGAAGGGCTGACTTGAGGCTTGACTTGACTATTGATAAGGCCTAGAATAGGACTGTTGTTTCTCCAAGTGCACCAACTTGTTACCAAAAGTTTGTAAAAGACTTTTGATCTCTTGTAACTCCTATGATGAGCTTGAAGCAACACTTCCTTGTTTATCAATGGTTGGAACAACAATTGGCAACGTTGGTACAACTGGTAGAGGTGTGAAAGGTGGTATTTACAAAGGAATGTTTGCATGAATTTATGAAAATATTGGCATTGGTGGCCTGGGAGTGAGTTTGCTAGCTTGTATTAAGTTGTTCTCCACTCTGATTGCTATTTCAAAACCATCTAGCAAGGACACTCCTCCCATTGACTGTATCATGACAACTATGTCATTATTCAGAGCCCTCAAAAAATAAAAAAATGCGTATTCTGGAGGTGGCATCACAGTTGTAGGGATCCTATCCCAAGTTCTCTGAAATCTAAAGTTGAAATCATTCATCTGCTCTTGTGGATCCCTCTTAATTGTAGTCAATTTCTCCAGTAGAGAAGTTGTCAGACTTGTCTTGGAATTTCTTATGCAACTTATCTCCAAATTCATCCCATGTTGCAATTGAACTGATTGGTAGGCTCCTATACCACTGCACAACTCTTCCTTTTAGTGAAGCAGCTAGTAATCTCACTGCAACATCCTCTTAGGTTATGTGGTGGACTTTGCATAACAAAGCCACATCTCTCATATGTTCAATTGGAGTAGTTTGGTCTTCCCCTGTAAAAATTGACAGACTCTTTAAGGTTTCCATTGGGATGTCATTGTGTTGTGACAGATTCAAGGGGCTCCCTCCATTAAAAGTAACAAAAGGTTGATTCCTTGGAGCAGCCATTGGAGGTATCTGAAGTGGATTTGTTGGTGCAGTGAAATGAGACCCTACAGGTGGAGGAGTGGACTGAGTTCTTCTAGAATAGATAATTATTATTCCTCGCCTTTCCTCTACTCTGCCTTATCTTCTTGGTGGTGACAATTGCAAGTATTCAAAAAGACCAGAGCTACTTCTTGTCTGAATTCTTTTCATAAAATAAAGGTGTTGTTTTTGGAATTCTTTCCTCTTTATGGAGTCGCCAAGTATGCCAAATGAATTCTATAAAGTCTAGAATAGCTAGTTGCATACTAAACCAGCAGTTGAATCTAATTTCGGTCCCATCGGGCATACCAAAAACTGTTGTCACCTAGAAATGCACCCTATGTAAAGTTGTAAAACTGAGCTTTCTAGTGAAACATTGGATCACTCCAAGGCTGTGGGTCACCTGAGATTGGAGTGAACCTTTGGAGAAGGCCAGCTTCCTCACTGAAAGGAAGCTAGCCTTCTCCAAAGGTTCACTCCAATCTCAGGTGACCCATAGCCTTGGAGTGATCCAATGTTTCACTAGAAAGCTCAGTTTTACAACTTTGCATAGGGTGCATTTCTAGGTGACAACAGTAACAACTAAGCTAAATTATGGAATGCTCACTAAGTGGGCCCCCTGGATGAGTATCCCTTAAGACAAATGTAAACTTAGATGTACAAACTTATAAACTCATTTTATTCATTGGAAAACACAAGTAAAATGGAGATTATGACCGTATTACTGAAAAAATAAGAATGTAAGTACATCATCCGATTAAGCAACCCATTTTGAAGGAGCATTCAAGTTTTATTTATAGGGAGAAAATTTCTAACTAATCACCTAGCAAGGCGGTCAACTCCAATAGATTAGGAAGATACCACTTTAGGGAAACATAAAAAGTGGAGAGGCGGTTACACATGCACGAAATTTGGTCAGGCATATTTCCTTAACATAGATTTAGCACAATAGTAATGCCTATATTCACTCAACATACAATTAAGACCATATACAAGGTGGTTACAACTCCGCTTTGAATGAGGAATGTCCCACCATGGCAAGTCTTCCCTTCATTGACCTTTGAATGACCACCTTGTTGACCATTATGGCAAATGACCAGTTAGCAAAATCTTCTTCAATTTTGTAGGCTGCTAATTATATCTGCATAACAATATTGGTATGCACAACAATTACATATCTGTAACTATCTTAAAGTAGAATTCACTAATCCACATGTAAAATAAATAAAAATAGTTCATATAACATGTCAATGTCATTAAAGATTGTAAAAATAAGCTTATGCCCAATGTCTATGGTTTTGGGGAAATATCATATAAAGATCAACATCCAAGCATCAAATTCTATGACAACTACAACAAATAGACTATAAACTTCTATCAAAATTGAGTCATAAACTGGACTCATCGCTCCCCCCAACCTAAGAATTTGTTGGTCCTCTAGTAGAAGAAGGTTGTTCCTTTTCTTTGTTAATGCCCTGAAGTTTGCAACTACTAGCTATCCTACATCAGTTCCTATAGTTTTTGAATTAGGGTCCCAATAGAACCCTTGATGTTTGTCCAATCTGCTCCATCTCTATCTCTCTGTAGCTATATCATACTAGTAATACCTGAAATTTGGCATAGGCCACAATAGGATAGGTGGCTAAAAATTTAGTGGAAGCCAAAACTGTCTTTTTGTATCTACATATATCTATCAACTCTCTTAAGTGCTACAACATAGTTTTGCATAGAGTGAGGATCAACTTGTTTTAACTCATTAGTTAGGCTATTCCACCTTTGTGACAGGTATCCCATCACATTTTCTCCTTTGGTTTTTGCTACCTCCTCATATTATTTATAAACTTCCTCTCTTTTAGATAGGATCCTATTGCCATAGCTTGGTCTATAAATAATTTTGTGCCAATCCATGAAAATGCTCCCTAGATTTCTAGATTCAGCCCTAATGGATAGGGGAGTGTTGTATTCAATTTTCCCAAAAGTCCTAAACTATTTTCCCCAACTAATCTCATACTGTATCCAAGAAATGAATGCCCTTAATTGGACATCCCCAACATACAACAATGGATTCCAATCATGATCTTGGGTCGTGACATTATGTAAGTACAATTCACACAACAAATTCTTCATTTCAGGAGGAGCAATTCAATAAGCATTGAAAAATTCAGGAGGAGTCTCAATAAAAGGATTCAAACCTTAAACAATCCTTTCTAGTTTAAAAGAAATATGATTCTCCTTTAGATACAAGGCATACACCCTTGGAGGAGTCTTGTATTCTAATATCTAAGGTACTAAGGTTGTCATATTGTCCACCTTCTTCTTTAAAGTAGCAATTTCTGCATCCTTGTCTTCAATCTCCTCATCTCTCATTTGAATTTCTTTCTTTAGCATGTGTTTCTCCTCTTTCCATTCTTCTTCCCTTCTTTTCATCTCTTTCCATAAATTCATAGATACCATGTGCATTGAAATATCAAAGGGCCTGTGTATTCCTACCAAATTTTTTCCTGGCACTACCGCTTGCTCTTCATGTGGCTCCAGCTGCAGGGTGTTTGTTTGTTTAGCCAATTTCAACTATAGGGGTACTGACTGTTCTCCCAGTTTTGGCTGTAGGGCCTCTTGTTCTGACTCTTCCTCTAGCTCTTGCTCTTGCTATAGGAACTCTTTCTTCTTCTCTTACTACAGGAGCTCCTGATTTTCCTCAAACTCTTGGCTTTCAACTTGTTTAGTGATATTAGAAAGATATTCTAGTGTTATGTTTGTTGCCTCCTCAAATATATTATTTTCTCCAATGTTCACATGCCCCATTGGGGCCTCTATGTCCTCAAGTAATGTTTCTCTAGTCTTAGGGCTTCCCTTGGGAGACATACCAAAGGCTGGCCCAACTGGTCTTGATTTTCTAAGAGGGCTCTCATGTTCTTCATTGGCTGTAGGAAGAACAGTGTCAGCCTTTTGTTTCTTAGAGCTTGGCATTTTATTTCTTATAGTTTGATTTTTAGCTTTTCCTTTCTTTATTTCTGCCTCTTTCTTTTGTGCCCTAGTTCTCATTAAGATGCTAAGAAGAACATCATCATCAGAATTTGAAGAGGAAATTTCTTTATCTGAATGCTCTTCCTCAAAAGAGCTAATCTATATGGTTTGTTCAACTATAGGAGGGTTTGCACTCGGGCCTGTTCCAGAAGTTGAGGCACCAGGAGTAGCTTCAACCATGGTCAATCTTTTGGTAGCCCTATGAGGTTGAGGAAAAACCATAGGTCACAAATTCTCTAGTCTAATTTGATCAATATTTAAGAATTCTTCCCAAATTATTGTCAGACACATCATGTAGGGAATTTTCAACTAGCAATTTGATCAAACAATGGTGGGAAACGAAATTATCCCTAACTTTTTGGGTCTCATCCAAAATGATTGAGAGAAGGTGGTATAACATGTTTGGCACATTCATTCTTCTCCTGTATCTCATATGATTCAAAAGTTTGAAGTGCATAGAGTGTAGATTCAAATGGTGACCTTCGTAGGTAATGTACTTCACAACATGAACAACTACTTGCTTCCACGGCTTGAGTAGAGAGGTCTTTTTTGTACCTTGTTTTTCCACACTCAATGTAGGGTCACTAGGTTATGTAAATTCATCCCTTGTTGACCTAGCATCTTTGGAAGTAGGGTAATTTTCACCGTTGACAGGAAACCTTGTAACTTCTTCATTTATTTCTTCAATAGCCATTACTTCCAATTGTTTCACTATGGCCTTTCCTTCAAACAATGTCTAGGAGAATTCCAATGCAACATCTTCATCGAAACCATTAAGCTTCTGGAAATAATCTAACCACCCACAATTTCTGAACCTGACCTGGAATGGTGCATCCTGCACTAATACGTCATGAACCATGGGTTTATTCCTGATTAACCCACCTCCCATTGCTCAGCTTTCTGCAATCAAAAAGTTGCTCTGCAAAGTTTCCCTTCCTATAATCTTTGTTTGAAAACTAAACTTCTCCTTCTTGCAATGTTGCTAAATTTCCAACGTTGGTGTTGTCTAAATTTTACCTTTTTTGGCTTAAGATTATGAAAGGAGTAATAAAGGCAATAAATGAGTAATCAATGAAGGCTATGATCAAGAAAATAGCGGTAGTTAATGTCACCTCACACATGTGAGCCGTCATCTCACTTAGAATTCAAATTAACTCAATTTAAACTTTGCTAACATGAGCCAACATGGACAAACACGTGGACATAGTATTCACACTCCCCCCCCAAAACCTAAATTTGAGCATGTGTCCTCACATGCATGAGAGTTATGACAATTTTACAGGGCAGGAAATAATTTATAGCAATTAAATGAATGTACTAAAAGACAATTAAGAGAAAAAAACTTGATGTGCACATACCTAGATTATTGAAAGATATATTACAAAGATTATGGAGAAAGTACCAAACACCTTTTGAGAGGTCAGTTGAGAAATTAATGAAAGTGAAGTGGAATGGAGTGAAGTAATGATGGAATGAAGTGAAATGATGGAGGCATGATGAAAGAGAAAAAAGTGTGGAGATGGATGGTCAGATGGGTGAAGAAGTGGATCCCCACAAAAGTGGAAGTCTTTATTATGACAAGTTATGTACCTTAATTAGCTAGAAGGAGGGACACTAGGTCTGCTTCCTTCGACTACAAGAAGTTCGGGTGTTTCATGCTGAGTAAATTATTGTAGGAATTCCTCCTTGGAAGTCAGCTTGTGATACAATCTGAGGCGATGACCATTGGCAAGTAGATTAAATTTGACTAGGTCAATATTAGTGAGCTAGACAACACCATTGGGGAATACTTCAACGAGCTCATATGGTCCTAGCCACCTTGTCTACAATTTTCCTGCATTATCTTGATACCTTGAGTTGTAGACCAGGGCCCAATCTCCTGGTTGGAATTTCTTGTCCTTGATGAATTTATCATGCCACTTGATTCTTTGATTCTGCACTACCTCTGTATGATGAAAGGTTTCCTTCCTCATTTCATCCAATGCATTAAGCCACATGATTCTTTCCCTTTGTGCCTTAGAGATGTCCATCCCAAAGTCTATTGCAGTCCTAAGAGTCTTATGTTCAAATTCAATGGGCATCATAGTTGTCTTTCCATACAACAACTCAAACGGTGTGAATCCTATAGTTGTTTTCTAGGTTGTCTTATAGGCCCAGAAAGTTTTTGGAAGCCTGTTTTCCCAATCCTTCTTATAAACAACCACCATTTTGGTTAGAATGGATTCAATTTCCTTGTTAGTCATCTCAGCTTGTCCATTGGCTTGAGGGTGAGAAGGAGTAGACTTCTTGTGCCTTATGTTGTACTCATTGACTAGTGTTGCAACAAGGGTTGATGTGAATTGATCCCCTTCATTAGTCACTCTCTCTTGGAACCCCATACTATGTGAAAATATCCTCATAAAGAAATTTATCAGCCTTATTATCTCTTGCATGCTTCATGTCCTTAACTTCTACCTACTTAGTTACATAATCAGTGCATATCAGGATATAAGACTTACCATTGGATGGAGAATCAATGGGTCCTACAAAATCTAATCCCCACTTGTCAAATGGAGTGATTACTACTCAAGGGTAAAGGGGAATCTCATTATATTTGGTTGGCCTACCCATCCTTTGACATATATTGCACTTTCTTGTATATCTCCTTGCATTCTTATGGAGTGTTGGCCAATAATATCCTATATTCAGAATCTTCATTGTTGTCCTCTTGGATGAAAAATTTCCTCCACATGGTTTGTTGTGGCATGCATGAAAAATATCAAATGTCTCATTTTCCCTCACACATCTCCTCATTACATGGTCTGGTCCATTGTAAAACAAACATCCTGCAATCCATGAAAAAGGAAATGATTTTTCAACGAGCACCCTTCTCTCTTTTGGAGAGAAATGAGGAGGAAATCTCCCTGTGACCAAATAGTTAGCTATGTCAGCATACCAGTGTGTTTACACACCGATGGAAAATAAGTGCTCATTAGGGAAATAGTCATCTATGACCTGATTATCCTCTGATATAGTCAGTCGTGAAATAAGTTCTACAACATCGGACTTCCCTAGTTTATCTACAATGATTATGTGAAACTCCTACATCAGCAATATCCATCTTGCTAACCTACCTGATATGTAATACCCCCATGTTGTTGATACTCTATGTTACTCTTTGATACTCTTATGTGTTGGTTTGATACTGGTTTGTGATGGTGATTAGTTCACTGACTTAGTTGTGTGTGGATTCATAGTTTAGTTGGTTGCTGCACTTGACATTATTATGATGATTTATGATACTCTATGTGGTGGTTAGATTATTTGATCATGCTATGGTTTTCTTTAATACTATATATGTTGATGTTGTGATTCTATGATGTTATGTTTTATGATGTGGTTGTTAGCGAGTCTTGGTGAAAGAACGGAGTAGCATCACTCACTTGCGAGCGCCCTGCTACCCCACAATTTCCTTTCACGGTGTGTCTATAATGGAGTTTTACATGTTACTTGACATTTATTTGTATGTAGGAATTGCAGGAATAAAGTCTCAATTCCACCTGCTTCGGCAGGACAGGGTGAGCATTAAATTAGCCCAACAAATACAATGTTGAAAAAGGGAGTTGATAAGGAAGTGTCCCCATCCCAAGTCCGTCATCCCGTTGTGAGTTTTGTTGTGTCATAGTTTAGGTTTTGTCCTTGTCTTTGTATTGTTTGATTGTTGATTATTCATTTTATTTATGGTTAGTGGTTATTTAATTAATCTTTATTTTATAAGATTAATTAATGTTGTTTCGTTGCTTTGATTAATTTTAAGTTAGTAAAATGTTGAATTTTAAATATATTGTAAATTAAAAAGTTATTTAATTAATTAAAAAGGGTAAGTAATTAATTTAAATAAATAATGATGATGATAATTATATATTATCTTTTTCTTGATATTAAATTAGAAAATTGGAAGAGAATATCTTGTGAGGATAATATCATGAGAAAATAATTAATTTTTAATTAAAATTGTGAGATAAGTGTGAGCTTTTAAAAGTAAGAAAAGAACTAATGAATGTGGAGGATTTTTGAGGAAAAAGATGAAGATATTTATTTATTATTTTTATTTTTATTGTGAGGAGGTTTTTAGGGATAGAATAGTTTTTCTGGTTTTTGGTCTGAAAAAAGAAAAGAAAGATGGGTTTTGTTTTGTGCTTCTTGGTGAAAGGTTTTTTGTAAGAAAAGATTAAAAAAGAAAAGAAAAAATATTGATTCAAAAGTGAGCTAAAGGAAGGAAATTGAGAAGAAGTTGTAGAGGAGATTCTACATTCGAAAAGAGGAAGCAAGCTACTGTGTTTGGGTTCTACATCGAACGAAGGACTCTAGGTTCCTTTAAATTATTTTTCTTTTGATTTAATATTCTGTGAACACTTGGTTGCCATGTTTGAAAGTTAATTTCTCTAGGTTTTTGAAAGAGGTTATCTGTGATTGAACATTTGGTTGCCATGTTTGAAAGTTAATTTCTCTAGGTTTTTTGAAAGAGGTTACCTGTGATTGAAAATTTGTGTTGTTAAACCTTTGTATTTTTCTATTGAAAAGTATAGTTAAATCTTCTGTAGTTCGTCAATAAAATTTGGTTGAGAAATTATTGTTGGAAAGAAAAAAAAAATCATTTTTGTTATTATGTTGAATTTGCATGCCCATATTTATTTGTGTCTGATATGGAATAGATTGTTATTTTATTTGATTGTAAATTTTGGTTAAATATATATACATATATATGTGTGTGTGTGTGTGCGCGCGCGTGCGCGTGTGTGTATTTACAAAAGACAATATATATATATGCATATGTGTTGTGAAAATTCTAGGTGTTTTAAAATATACATGTTTTTGTGTTTTTGGGTTTTGGAATCCGTAATTTTTTGGAAAACGAAATTTAATTTATAAAAAAAATTATTAAAAAAATAATAATAATAATAATAAATAAAAGTATTTTTTTTTTTTTTGTTTGTATTGGGAAGGGAGTGGTCGGCTGAAGCCATACCACCCCTGACCCTGTGGTGGTGGTACGCAGCCCTGTGGGGGCTACGACCTCCCCACAGTGGGGACCGTAGTACCCACGAGGGTACGAGATGCAGCCTGTTTGTTTTGTGGCTTAATTTTTTATTTATTTATGATTTCCTGCGTATGACTTTATACGGATTTTGTATTTCAGCTTTTTTTTATTATATATATATTTATGTATATATATAAATTTATAAATATATATATATTGTATATATATTAATCTATATATAAATTAATATATTTATATATATTGTATATATATATATTAATATATATATGGGTACTTTTTATTATAGAATTTGAATATATGATTTTAATATATAAATGTATTTCATATATATGTATATACGCATAAAAAGCGTATATATATGTGTGCATGTGTGTATATATATAGAGGTGGTTTTATATGTATATATGTATATACACACAAAAAACATATATATATATATATATAAAGGATTTTATATGCTATAATTTTGAATTAATGAGATAATTTTACAAGTTGCAATATTATAGTTTAATTAAATTGAATTTTCTCGAGTAATTGATTGATTTATTTGATGAAATTTGTTGTTCATTGTAAATGGTTTTATGGCGTTGTTTTATGTATTGGTTACTCTCGAGATTATTCATTTTATTAATTTTGATTTTCTTTAATTTGGGTTTATGTCATGTGGGAAACCCTAGAGTTAGTTTATCCTGTTATAAGAACTTAAGTTGCTGATTAGGAACTTCCAGAGGTGTGGATACTGATGTTATTTTTGATCTCGTATTTTGATGTTTGGCCTATGTTTTGACTATGGTGGTGATTTTAGGTTACACTTGGATTGTACCATTTTGTCGATGTTGTTCATATGAGTTTGGCGATATGGTTTTGCCTCGTGGATGTTCCATTTGTTGGTTTAGTATTTCTTGTTGGTACAATCATTTTATTTTGGATATTTTATGTGTGGGTGTCTAGGGAGAGTGGTTCTAAGTGGGGGTCGGTGCACAAAGGGGCTGCCAAGGTAACCCATGTAGAGTTAGAGTAATCAGTGATAACCTAAGTAATTAATTAATGGGTGGGAGATTAAACATTAATAAGATAATTATGGATACCTCGTCCCCTGTTAGTGCTATCATAGACTAAAGGTGGGCCGAGAAGCTCATGGTTGGTAAGATCGTTGCCTTGTCTTCATGAGAGGTTAATGATTCTACATGAGTAACCCTATGGAGCAATGCCTTGAGATAGGTTGTTAGGAGAACCATAGATGGAGGCGAAACCTTGAACTAGGTTGTCTGGATAATCCATGTATAGATGGAGGTGACACCTTGTGATAGGTTGTCTAGATAATCCATGTAAAGCCATGCGATGACACTCTCCTCTACCATTCCTTTTGAGATTTTTTTATTGAAATTCTTTGGAGGTGGTCTATTTGGTTTTATTTCTTGAGATTTAATGATATGATTTGTGACTTGTTGTGGTAATATGTTGGAAGTGGTCTATTGTTATGACTTTTGGCGATTTATCATTGTTTAGTTTTCTATGTGGTCTTTTGATATTATGTTATCTTGTCTGGAGTTAGTCTTGTGATTATTGTTAGATGTGCTTGGTCGGGGATCCTTCCCTATTTACTCCCAACACGAGGGTGGTTGGGTGGAACATGCTTTGCACCCCGTTGGGTTCCCTATGATGCAGTTGTACCATTCAGAGCAGAGTTTTGTAGATGTAGTTGATCTAGTGTTCTTATGTACTAGATGTATATTTATACTTCAGATGTAATTTATATATTGATGTATCGACTCCCGCGTGTGTTGGGAAGTTTTATGATGTAATTTGTATATGTGGTTATTGAGATGTATTTTTTGACGAATGTATTGTACTATCACACCATGTGATTCATTCTTGTACTACCATTTGTAAACATTGTTAAGTTGTGTTGTATCTATCAAAATATATATACTTTATATCGTTATGATTTATTTATTGTCATATGTATGTATGGTTTTAATTGGCATATTTATATCTTTATGGATATCATGAATGAATGTATTAATGATGTTGTGGGTGAATGAATTTACGTTATTGGGTATTTAATGTCTAATTTATTATCTTTGTTATGGGTTAGTTTTAGTAATGTCACCTCGTGTACCCCAAGGGATTTTGTTGTGCAACTTAGAACATTGTTATGTTGAATTACTTAGTACAATTCTTAGGTTCTTAAAAAAAAAATTGTTGTAGTTTTAGTTGTTCCTTTGGGGTTTGCACGACAGGGTGTTACATGATATTAGAGGTTTATTCATGAGATACCTAATGGCTGCATGGTCCATGTGCATAAATATTTGATAGCCTATTGTGTAGTGCCTAAATTTGTTGAGGGCATAGATTACTGCCAACATTTCTTTTTTTGTTACTGTATAATTGAAGTCAACTCCTTGCAAGTTTTTGCTGACAAAATAAATAGCATTTTCAATAGCTCCTTCTTTCTACCCCAAGACTGCTCCTATGACATAGTTTGATGCATCTGTATAGATGTGGAAAGGAAGCTCCCAATTAGGACCTTTGAGTACAAGAGCATGAGTCAAAGCTATCTTAAAATCAGAAAATGCCTTGTCATAGTCTTCAGTCCACTGAAACTCAACATATTTAGTAAGAAGAGTATACAATGGTGCTGCTATTTTGCTAAAATCCTTGATGAAATATCTATAGTAGCCTGCATGGCCCAATAAAATCCTAAAATATTTATTTTTGCAGGTGTAGGTAGATTTGTGATCACCTCAATCTTTACAGGATCTACTTCAATTCCTTTGTGAGAGATGTAGTGGCCAAGGACTACACCTTCCTGCATCATCATGATGTAGTTCTCACTATTTCGAGATAGATTATGGTCTTCACATCTCTATAGGACTCTCTTGAGATTCTCCAATGCTTCATTGAAATTAGCACCATAGGTGGTAAAATCATCCATATAAATTTCCATGCAATCATGAGAGATGTCTGAGAATATGCTAATGACTACCCTCTGAAAAGTTGCAAGTGCATTTAATAAGCCAAATGGAAGTATTGAATAGACATAGGTTGTTGGAATATGGCTTCTATTTTTGTAATTTATGGAAACCTAAGTCACTGATCTGGTCCACACTTCAGTATCTGACCATACTGGAAGACAGAGTAGAGAACAGGGTATCTGACTGAAGTTGAATTTTTCAAGTGGTTTGCATTACCAATTTATTAGTTTTAGTTGTGGATCTCAAGGAGGGTCATTGGGTATATGAAATGTGTCATTCTTGAGTTTTGTGATATCGCATCAAGTGGTGTACGAGCTAGGAGATCCGGTCATTCAATTTTTTGTTCATCAGTATATGAAGGTTGACTAAGTGAATGTTGGGTGTTGTAGATGTTTAAGGAAAAAAATTTTGGAGTATTTTCATATTGGAGATTTTTTTTGGGGTCCTAACTATGCTATGGCCGACTTTTGTGGATGTGCATTAAATGTTACTCATGATTTGAGCCGACAATTGGAAAATATTTTCTACTTTATTGAAGTCGACATATAGTGTTTGAATCCTTGGTGGCGGATATAAATATGATATTGGTTAATTCATTATGGTGTGTGTGAGAGAGTGTTCAATATGTGTTGATGTGTGTGTGAATATCATAAGAGTAGTTGAGAAATTTTCACTTGTGCAAAAGAGGATTTAGTGAAGTGAATTAAGGCTGAGCAGAACGAAGTGCATAATCATATCGAAGGTCTAGAATCTAATCTATGAGCCTAACTAGAACTCTAATCAGGAATTTGTAGATGTTATCTTCTCAGTTTAAACTTTTGATGTAATCCAAATATTTGTAAGGTAGTGATCCTTCTTGATTTTCAGTAGTGAGCTTTAGGCAATGCGCCTGAATGCAAGTGCATTCCCATTTTATAAAACACTTATATTTTGAGTACTCAAATTGTGGATTGACCTCCACTATGGTTTTTCCCCTATCAGGGTTTCCATGTAAAAATCCTTGTGTTATGGTGTTGTGACTTATTTTTCTTTGTTCATGTGTCTTTCTTTTAATTGAATGTTTTAGGAACTTGAGAGAATAGATCAATAAAGTTAAAAATTGCACAACACTAATTGACCCCCCCTCTTAGTGTTGCTTGAGTCCAACAATTGGTATCAGAGCTAAGTTCCTTGGAAGAAGTTTAACAGCTTGAGATGGATCTTGGAATGTAATGGACTCTGGTAGTCATCAACAACATCTTTTGATGGAACTTGATGATCTTGATTAGTCTAAAGTAGAAGTCTAGGAATTGAGAACAAATCTTAAGGATGCTAAGAAATTCATTCAGAAGTTGAAGGATCAAAATATTAAATTCAGGGAGAAGAGAAAGGATCTGTGTGATCAGACTAAACAGAAAGAGAGAAAAATCATGGATGATGTTCACTTGAATCAAACCTTGAAGGAAGTAACCGAAGAATGTGAAAAGCTTGCTAGAGGAAATGCTACCCTAAAGCATGAGATGGAATCTATGGCGATGAAGATGACTAAGGAGATTGAAGAAAGAAAGAAGAATGAGGAAAATCTTGCCCAATCCCTAAAAGAAAGATGTAATGAATACAATAGAATTAATGGATAATTCATTTAGTTAGAGATTGAACTGCAACAATCCAGAAACAATGAAGAAGAGCTTGAAAAATAGATTGTTATCCTTAAGGATGAACTTACTATTGCAAATGAATACAAGAAGTTCAAGATTAGCTCAGTTAAGCTTGATGAGTTGACTCAAGGACAAAAGAATGGAAATGACAAGAAAGGTCTTGGATATGAGATAGGAGAAAATTCCAGATTTGGACAAAGGAATTTTAGGCAAGGTAATCAAATGAAAAAAGAAAAAAGGCATCTAGTAAGACAACCTAATGCTCAAAATTTTAATGGATACTATTTTTCTTGCAGTAAATTTGGTCATATGGATACTCAATGTAGAACTAAAATGAAATCAAGTGATCCATCATTCTTCAGTCAGTGTTTCAATTACAATAGGTTTGTTCATAAGTCAATTGAATGTAGAAATATTCCAAACAACTTTTTCAATAGAAGGAATGTAAAATGTTATACCTGTGGAAGATTTGGGCATATTTCTAATCAATGCAGATGGAATGACTAGTCTAGACAAGGAGATGTGTGTTTAAATTGCAACAAATACAATCGCATTGCAAGATTCTGCAAAAACAAGAATATGGATAGAAGAGGTCTGGCATACAAAGGGAGAAATTTGTAGAAAGATGATAAAGGAAAAGGGAAAATGATTGTGGATGAAATAAGAGATCAAATGAAGAAAACATGGATGAAGAAGTGTTCTTTTGTTGTAGGAAATGAGCCAACACCAGAACCTGCTTTTGGTAATTCCTATGGGAATTAGTTTTAGGCCTCTGGCCTAGGGGCAGCTATCAAGAAAATATTTCAAACCCCTTGCTGATAATTGACACTGGGATGTAGATGAGTGAAGTACAAATGTTGTTGGAATAGTTGAAAAGGATATTATGTCAAGTTGAAGGTCCGCAAAAGTTTTTGTTTGATGACTGATAAAATAGGGTATCTAGATAAGTTAGGGAAAAATAATTTATTACAACAAAAGTTAGGTGTGTGAGTTATAAAAGCAACTTGAAACCCTTATTTTCTAGTTTGTGTCAAAGAAAAGAAGGAGAGCACCCTGCATTAGAATTTCAAATGTGCAAGGAGAATTCGATGGCGGGACCCTAACCCATCAAGTACTTCGGTAGTATTGAGAAATTTAAGTCTAAGTTAGTATGTCGTTGAAGAACTTATTTTCATGTGTACGGAAGGAAAAATGGAACAAATCAAAGGAATGATAAAACTAGATGAGTATAGTAGTGAGAAGATTAGAGTTGAAAGAAACATGTTGTTGCACAAAGAATTGAAATGGATAGAAGAAGCAAAACATAAAAGTTTGGACATTTGGAGTGAATTCCCCTATTTCATAAACGCAAAAATCATTGAGTTTACTGGACAGATTAAATAATGATATTCTGACTTTGGATAAACCCTATCATATCTTGAAAGAAGTGATTGCAGCTGTAAATGGGTTATGCAAAGTTGGGGATGTGTCGAGGAAGAAGTCAATTTGAAACCCTAACTGGAGTAATTGGAGATCAAAGAGAATTGATAATATCCACAATTAAAGATTCAGTGACAAGGTACATTGTGCATGGAATATCCTACAAAATATTTTTAGAAATAGAGAAGGTACAACTTGGACAAGTGTTGTTTACATCTCACACAAGATGATAATGGAAGATTGGGACTTTGATCTTTGCGGATTATTAAAAGATCAACTGATGGAGAATGTGAAATTGAAAAAGGAAACAAGTTACCCTTTCAGGTTTGGTACTTTGGTTATATGCCTTGTAGTGTATTTTCTAAATTGTTTACCCCTGAATAACAATGTAATATGGGAAGGGAGTGAACCACTTTGCAAGAAGATTTACATATACTCTAATAATTTGGAAAACTGTGATCAAGTGTATGGATGTTTCTTTAAGAATTTTCTAAGGAAGTTTTGATCAATTTTTATTCCCATTCTGGTAAGTGCACTTGAAGTTGGTTCCTCCTCTGGTGAGATGGGAAGAAAGAAGAAAAGAGCAAAAGAAATTGCTCCACCAACATGCAAGACTCCAAAAGTTGAAGGGAAAGGAAAAGAACAGGTGATTGTGGACATACTAGATGAGGAATCTGATAAGGAAACTAAGGACACCATAGGAAAAGAACTAGAAATAGTTGAATCAAAACAAGAAAAGGAAATGGCATAAGGAAGTGAAGGAGAAGGTGATTTAACGAAAGAATATCTAATGCAGCTTATTCATGAGGAAGATGGAATGTAGAAGATTGCGAACATGTGGTCTATCAAACCTCCATATGAGTAGGACTTTATTTAAGTGTACTAAGTGCTCATTTTGTGTACAATCATATCCAATTGGAGAGTTTGTAGAATATGTTGCCAAAAGAGATGATTGAATGCATCAAGGAAATCATGGACTCCGAGTCTTAGAATAAGGAAGAAGAAGAAGTGATCTTACACCTAAAGAAGCAATACAGATTGTCACTTACCAAGTTGAAAAAGCACATGAATCTACTAAGACAATGCATAAGCATAGAAAACAACATTTATAACTATTGTCTTTGGTGGCCTCATGCAATCAACAAGTACAAAGAGAAGTTGGAACAAATTGAAACAGAGCTGAATAGTATTGGGAAATTTTTTAACATGTCTCAGGATCAAGATGGTACAATCAGGAAAAAGATCCAGGAACTACAGTCAGAGCATTAAAAATGTTCAGAACACTAGGAATAGGATTGTTGACACCTTTTGGAAAGTTAAGGACATAACCGAATGCAGGATAGAACAATTGATTGAGATACTAAGGAAGGGAGAAGTATTGGAAGAAGGCATCACCATTCCGGAATCCCTTATCAAAATTATTAACCAAATATCTAAAAACAACAACATGATCATAATCACCGGGATTACAGTGGAAGCATGGAAGAAGTTTCTTTCGGAGAGGAAGGAAAAGTATAAAATAATCTTCAATTAGCAGTTGTACTTCTTCAAATTTTTGAATCAGTTTTACATAAGCAAGTTTTTGGTTACACTTCATAAGGGGAGAAAGAAAATATTTTGTATTTTTTTCATTGATGTCAAAGGGGGAGAGAGAGCAGTGACAAATGCTTTATGAAACTCAGGGGGAGTTTTGTTGAGTTTTGTCAACTATGGTGTTTTGTTTTGAAGTTTTGAAGGTTTTGACACTTAGTCATTTTTCACTAAGTGTTTCCATCAATTCCAAAGGGGGATATTGTTGGTATATGGCTTCTAGTGTTGTCATTGATGGGAACCTAAGTAATTGATCTAGTTCACACTTCAATATCTGAACATACCGGAAGATAGAGTAGAGAACATGGTATTAGGTTGAAGTTGAATCTATCAAGTGGTTAGCATTACCAGTTTATCAATTTTGGTTGTGGATCTCAAGGAAGGTCATTGGGTATATGAAGTGTGTTATTCTTGAGTTTTTTGATTTCGCATCAAATGGTGTATGAGCTAGGAGATTTGGTCGTTCAATTTTTTGTTCATCAGTATATGAACACTGAATAAGTGAATGTTGGGTGTTGCAAATGTCTAAGGAAAATTTTTTTGGAGTATTTTTGTATTGTATATTTTGTTTTGGATCCTAACTATGCTATGGCCAACTTTGGTGGATGGACATTAAATGTTACTCATGATTTGAGCTGACAATTGGAAAATATTTTCTACTTTATTGAAGCTAACATATAGTGATTGAATCCTTGGTGGAATATATATATGATATTGGTTAATTCATTTTGGTGTGTGTGTGTGTGATTTTTTGATATGTGTTTATGTGTGTGCAAATATCAAAAGAGCAGTTGAGCAATTTCCACTTGTGTAGAAGAGGATTTAGTGAAGAACATTAAAGTAGAGCGGAGAGAAGTACAAAATCAGATAGAAGGTCCAGAATCTGATCTATGAGCCTAACTGGAACTATAATTAGGCATTTGTAGATGGTATCTTCTCAATTCAACCTTTTGATGTAATCCAAATCTTTGTAAGGCAGTGAGCTCTAGGCAGTGCGCTTGAATGCAAGTGCATTCCCATTTTATAAAACACTTATATTTTGAGTACTCAAATTATGGATTGACCTCCACCATGGTTTTTCCCCTAACAAGGTTTCCACATAAAAATCCTTGTGTTATGGTGTTGTGGATTATTTTTCTTTATTCATGCATCTTTCTTTTGATTGAATATTTTAGGGACTTGAGAGAACAGATCAATAAAGTTAAAAATTGCACAACACTGATTCAACCCCCCCTCTCAATGTTGCTTGATTCCAACATAGGTCCCCCATGGACATGTAAAGGTAGTCTTCTCCTATTCCTTAGGTGCAATTTGGATCTGGTTATAGCCTCTAAATCCATCTAGAAAATAAAAGTACTTCTTTCTTGCAAGTGAATCTAGAACTTGATCTATGAAAGGTAGAGGAAAATGGTCCGTTTTGGTGTCAGCATTGAGTTCCTTGTAATCAATACAAACTTGCCACTTCCCTCCCTTTTTGGGAACAATCAGAAATGGAGACACCGATTGGCTATCTAAAATGGGGTAGATAAATCCTACATCTAGCAATTTTTGTAGTTCGCCTTCTACAATTTCTCTTAATGCAGGGTTAATTCTTCATTGTGGTTGCCTCACTAGTGTACAATAATATTTTCTGTAAATTCTATGAGTGCAAAGCTTAGGGTTGAATCCCTTCATATCATGATAGTCCCACACAAATGCATGATGGTGGGTCCTCAATAAGTTTTTCAATGATAACTGTTGTTTTTCACTCAATTTTCTATTGATGTTTAGATACTTTCCTTTTGTCACTTGCACTTGTGTGGTTATCTCCACCATACCTATTTCACTAATTCTTGGTACCTTGAGTTCATGTGATAGCTATGTATGAGACATACCTCTTGCTACAGGAAGTTTTGTTGCAAGAAGAGCGGCTGCAGGAAGAGCAGGAAAAAGTGTCTTGACTGGAGCAACAAAATGAGAAGATGATGCTTCCTCTACTTCACAATGATTTTGAAATATGTTAGACAATACTTCATCTTCCTCTTGAAGCTACATGAAAGATCTTTTTCCTAACATCATAATCTATTCCACAAAATTAACTTCCTTGACCTCTTCACCAACATGTGGCCATATGGAATTATTGAGATTGTAGGATGGTTGAGTAGGAGGGTAGAGAACAAGATTTTTGGTGCTCTTTCCATCAGAAATGGTCATGTCTCCTGTCTTGCATCTAATATATGCATTTTTTGTTGCTAACCATGGTTTTCCTAGAATGATAGGGTACCCACCAAGTGTGACTTTAGGAGAAACAATCATGAAATCTATTGGGTACTCCCATGAGTCTAGTGTTACCACAAGGTCCTCTACTACACCATCAAGTTTAATAGTTGAACTATCAGCAAGCTACAGGACAATAGGAGTAGGTCTCATGCTTGCAATATTTAGTTGTTGTGGGATATCCTTGGTCATTACATTTATTGTTGCTCCCAATTCAATTAAAGAATTCTTTATTTGGATCCCATTTATGACAAATCCTACCACATGACTCCTTGGATCATTGTATTTGGGAGCAATCACTCTCCCAAGCATGATGTCAACTAGCTGTCCCACCACATGAACCGTAGTGGGGTCTTTCTTCTTCCTGATTGGCTTCTTAAGGCATGCTTCCTTAATTGCATTACCATAGATTGGAACATCCTTGATGGCTTGAAGTATAGGTATCTAGACACATATATGATTCAATTGATCTAAAATGTCAAAAAATTTGTCCTTTTCTTCCTTCTCGTTCACAGTTTCTAGTCTTTAGGGAAATGGGGGTGTTTTTGTAGTTTGCTTGACTGGGATATGTTCAGGATTCTTAGGTACACATGGCTAAATGAGGGTATTCAGAGGCTCCTCTTCTTCCACATGAAGCTCAGTGATAATAGGTGTGGAATGAGCTGGCATGATATTTCTTGAATATAAGTGGATGTCACTTACACTCACAACATATGCAGGGAATTGATTTGGGTTAGAGGAGTATACTGACTATTGTTGTGGTTTGTTATTTGGGTTGGGTGTGGGCTGAGCAAGTAGCTAAGTAGGTTTAGGTGTATTTGAACTTGAGATAATAGGAGGAGGCATTATAGCATGTTGCTAGGGTTGAGAGGGTGGCTACATGTAACTATTTGTTTGGTTTCACCATTATTGTCCTCCCCTCCATTGAGATGTTTGCTACCAATTTCCTGGGGTGGTTGCCAATTTCCTTGAAACTGCTACCAATTCCCTTGAGGTTTTTGCCATTGAGGTGGAGAGATTTGGCGATTAGGCTAGGAATTTGAAGGGTTACTCCAAGGTTGTGGTGGATATCCACCATAATTGGATGGATATGGGGGCTTCCATTGGTTACCAAATGAATATGAATTGAAATATGGCCCAACAAAAGAGAGTGGATCTAGTGGCATACCTTGTCTTGGAGCCCATGGACTTCTTTGTACAATGTAGTAGACTTGGTCATCTTCACCCTAGTTTGGCCTAAACTTAGGTGGAATTCTCTTACTGTCAATATTGGCTATCACATTGTATCTATAGTCCTTCTTTTGTCTACAATGGGGGCAATACTCTACCAATGTTGCCTCTGCCTCCTCTTGTTTCTTTTTCGCCTGAAGTGTATCCAACTAAGTAGCTAAATTGTTTATAATGTCTTTCTTTAAGTCTACCAGCAAGTGAGTAATATCCATTCTTGAAACTCCATTAGTAGATGACTTACCCATAGAGGATTGGTAAGCTCTCCCTTTCTTTGAAGCTTCCATAGAATAGTTCTAACATATCTTCTTGATTTCCTCCCAAGGAACTTGGGTGATATCTCCTCCTCCCATCAGGTATAAGGCATTAGTACAACTTTCATTAATTCCTCTCGGGAAAAGAATATTTTGTGATTCTACATTGAGTGTATGGTGTGGAGATTTTTGTAGGAAAAACAAAAGCCTTGCAATGGAATCCTCAAGGATCTCATCTTCCTTTTGCTACATCCTAAAAATGTCATCTCCTCTCATGTCACTGCCCCTTCAATATTCCTTGTATTTCTCAAGAAATTTTGTCTTTATGTCCTCCCAAGTCTCCATAGTATTTCTGCCTATGCTCATGAACCATCTTAATGCAGTCTCTTTCAAGGTGGTAGGAAATAGATTAAGCCTATGGGCATCAGTGGTATAGTCATAACTCTTGCAGAGTATGTTAAACTTGAACAATAAAGTATCAGGATCTTTTGTGACATGTCCATAAAACTTAGGAAGGACTGAAGCAGGGATATTTTGAGGTTTTCAAATTCATTCTAATGGGAAATGGGGAAAGGAAAATCTAGTTGGTTAGGTATATTTCTATTTGCATCACCCATTCTTGCTTGATGTAGTTCCAAAGAAAAAGGGTTTTCAAGCTGATTGGTCTATAGAGGAAATTTTAGAATTGGTCAGATCAGGAAATGCATTAACAAAGGGTTTTGGCTCTTCTTCTTCTTCCTGTCTTGGCAGATTCAAATGCTCATATAGTTGGAATGGATTAGGGTTATTAGGAAGGAATCTCCCATGGACATCTCTCCTCCTTCCTCTATGCATATGACATCAACTCACTATTAGCCAACTCACACAAAGAATTGGTAAAAGAATAGTGGATCATTACTTTCCTAAATGAGGGGTATACTAGGAATAGACTTTCATAAATACTAAAACAAGAAAACTATCAATGAATCCAAAGAAATCCCTAGTTTGACACCATCCCCAACAATGGCACCATAAATGTTATTCAGAGATTGGAAATCCAATCTGAATAGCTATTTCAATCATCATGAAGGTGCATTTAACTTGTCAACCTAGGGACATGAACTTGAAATGGGTCAGCACAGTATGTGCACTAAGGATCCAAAGTAGCCATATTCATCCTACAACTAAGAAAGGCACAATGTTGAAAGTAAATTGCTTGGAAAGAAATAAAATAGGTGATGAGCATCAACCAACAACTATACTAAGTTGAAATGCATGAAAAAAATGAAAATATGAGAAAACAAATAGGGAACTACTCTGTCTTCTTGGGCGGCAGGAACAGTCACAAATATGAATTCTATTGGTTGCAGGAGCAGTCAGTGCCAAATTTTTAACTAATTACTAAATAGAAAGTAACAACTAATCTAAAAGATGGAATTCTCACCAAGTGGGCCCCCTTGGATGAGTATCCCTTAAGATAAATGTAAAATTAGATGTACAAACTTATAAACTCATTTTATTCATTGGAAAACACAAGTACAATGGAGCATCATGACTGCATTACTAAAAAACTAATAATGTGAGTAAATCATCAAATTAAGCAACCCCTTTTGAAGGAGCATCTGAGTCTTATTGATAGGGAGAAAAGCTGCTAACTAATCACCTAGCAAGGTGGTAAACTCCAATAGATTAGGAGGATTCCACTTTAGGGAAAGCATAAAAAGTGGAGAGGCGGTTATGCATGCGCGAAATCTGGTCAGGCATATTTTCCTTAACACAGATTTAGCACAACAATAACACTTATATTTTCTCAATAGAAAATTAAGACCATTTACAAGGCAGTTACAACTTTGATTTGAATGATGAATCTCCCGCCGTCATGAGTCTTCCCTTCATTGACCTTTGAATGAACACTTTGTTGACCGTTATGGAAAATGACCAGCTAGCAGAATCTTCTTCACTTTTGTATGCTACTAATTATATCTACATAACAATATTAGTATGTAGAAAAATTGCATATATGTAACTCTCTTAAAGTAGCATTCATTAATTTCCACATGTAAAATCAACCTAGATAGTTCATATAGCATGTCAATGTCATTAAAGTTTGTTAAAATAAGCTTTTTCCCAATGTCTATGGTTTTGGGGAAATATCATAAAAAGATCAACATCCAAGCATAAAAGTCCATGACAACTACAGTAAATAGACAATAAACATCTATCAAAATTGAGTCATAAAATGGACTCGTCATTTACTCTCAGCCATTCTTTTTTTTTGTTTTTTCTGGAAAGAGCTGACTTCGTTCCCTATACTTTATGGCTTAATCATAGATTGATTGGTATTGGTATATTGTTTGTATGTTGGGAATTGACAGTTGCTTGTGTAACACCCGTCGTGCAAACCCCAGAGAACAAACATTACAAATATTTTTTTTTTTATAATAACCTAAGGTAAACATGCAATTACACATTAAATACATTTACATTGCACATTAACATCTTAACATTACATTCTCTGGGGCACACAAGGTCACATCACAACACAACTAATAACAAAAGTAAAAGATAATTATTAAACAACTTAACCAATTATATTACAATAATCATTAATAAAAGTACGTCCATAAACCAAGAGTGAAAGTATCACTACATCACATATTACAACCATAATGAGTCACTTACAATAATGTTACAAAGGATCCTAACTATTGCATCATCGTTTAAACATAAGATTACATGATCTTGATAATTTGCATTACAATAAATTTACCAAACATGTGGGATGATACAAAGTACAATAATGAATGAAGTACAAAGTGATCCATTGGTACAAATTCCAACTGAAGGACGTTGAGGAGATGATCAATGATGGGGAACCCAACAGGTGCAGAGCACGTTCCACCCAACCATGTGAGTTATAAATAACTCACCCCTCATGCTCAGAGATGACAAGGAAGAGATCACGACCATGAATGCCAAATGACTCCAGCAGAACAATATAGTACAAAAATCAAGTACACATCAAGGATTACAATGACATAACCAACAACATTCACGAGTCAACATAATATCTTAAAGTAATAATCCTCATCACATCCAAGCAAGGTAATAACCAGTGACCAAGTAACGAAAGAAAATTCATAAAAAATTTACAAATGAAACTAAAACAATGAACATAATACAATTCCAGAAGAACTGATACAACATCCAAAATACATTTCCAGAGGCAATAAGCAACAAGGAAACTAGGTGTCTAGTGAAGAGTGTCATCACATAGCTCTCATGGGATATCCTGGCCCTTCCTCCAACTTGAGGCGCCGACACCCATCTATGGATCTCTTGGCCCTTCCTCCTACTTGAGATGCTAGCACCATAGGGTAGCTCATGTAGAGTCGATAACCTCTCATGAAGACGAGATTACAAATTTTTTGACCACGACCTTCTCAATCTATCATTAGTCTATGATAACCCTAATGCATAGATGATGAATCCAATGTTTATTATTTTGTGTGTTTTACTTCCCATCCCCCTAAATTCTATTTTTAGGTTATCACTTATTATACTGCTCTTACGTGGGTTATCCTGAGCTCTTCCTCCTTTTGAGGCATTGACCCCCATGAAGAGCCACTCTCTCTAAGACCCCTAAAAATAATCAATACAAGGCAAGGGTTGTACCATCAAGTATAAGGCATCTAACACAAAATAAGACATGCAAGGCAAATCCATCTCACGATAACTCATAATCACAATGACCACAATCTCGTACAACCCTTCCAAATAATAATACTTAAAATCATGCAACATTACAAGCACAAAAATACGAGGATATACATCCAAGGATAAAACATGCCTCTGGAAAGACGAAGGTTTCACAATTTACAAAAAGGGTTCCCACATCGATATAAAAGTCAAAACAATAAAGCTAGATCAGAAAATTAAACAACAATCTCCAATAAATGTCTAGTTTGTTTGTAATTACAATCTCCAATTATATGAAATTCAACAATAATCTAGCATAACTATTACATTGCTTTCTTTAAAAAAAAATCCATTTAATTTCACAATTTAATCATTGAATATTTAAAAGAAAACATTATAATCTATAATATGATTAAGCATCTATTTATATACATATATAATTAAATATATATATATATATATTAAACTACATAAAAAATAAAATAAAATAAAATAAAATAAAATAAAATTAAAATTAAAATTAAAAACAAAATAAAGTAACACCCATGCAAGCCGAGGCCTGCCGTCACAGTCCTGGGGACTACTGTGCGGCAGTCTCTCAGCTGCACCAGGGTACCGGGGGGTATGGCTAGTCCGTCCCTCCCCAAACCCCTTAATAATTTTTTTTTTTATATATTTTTTTTTAAATTTCATTTTTTTAATAAACATAAAAATCCGTCCTTAATAGGTATGGATGCCGACGGTAGTTCGGCCCATCACATCGATCTCAGAAATAAACTTTAAATAAAATACAAATTTAATAAAATATATAAAAATATATATATTTACTAGAAATCTCCAACATAAGAGCTTACAGGAAGAATACACAACTGTATACATATATAAATAATATATATACTTATTAATGAATCTTTAAATCTATAGTTTCAAAGGGAATCATATTCCTTTTTCTCTAATTCAAACACAGTCACAAGCTGGATAATTTTTTAAAGAAAAACAATGATAAATTTTAAACAACCAGATTGTAAAGACACAAATGTTTTCAAAACAATTGGACTTTCTCTATATGATTTTCTATTCCTTAGAATCAAAATCCCAAGAGTTTTCGTTCTCTTTCACATAATATTATATTTAACTAAATCTCAGACAAATGTTTCCTTTGCAAACACAAATTTATTCAGATCATAATTTTTATTTATTTTGCAAATTCAGAGAAATCAAAGGTAGAGAGGGGAACCTGGAGTCCTGTGCTTATTTGAAAATTTAATGATGCTTGCTTGATCCTAATGGCCTCCACGAAGAGCTTCTCATTCCTGCTTCAAAATCTCCTCTCCAGAATGTCGTGCTCGAATTCGAATCCAAATCCTTTATTCAGAAAATGCTCTCCAACATAAAGCAAGCAAAAGACTGAAAATCCCTTTCTAGAATCCGAGAAGAACTATTGAATTCCCAAAACTTAATTCTTGTGCAACTTCAAATTAATTTCCTTTGTGTGTGAAAAACTCACAAAAATTTTCAATTAAATAAAATATACCTCTTTCCTATTTCAAAACTCTAAAAATCCAATATAAAAGAAACTATCTAATTTAATTCCAATTTTTTTTTAGCCAACACTTAATTTTCATTCGTCCTTTTTGTCTTTTCTATTCTTTTATTTATTTATGTTTCCTTTTATCAATACTTTCTATTTTAAATCTACTTTTGCAAGCTTTACTTGCAATGCACATAATTTAATTTATTTATTTTATAATTATCTTCAACAAGATAATTTTAATTAATATTAAAAAAACACAATTTAATATTTAATTACCATTTAACTAAAACACATGTCTTTTAAACTAAAACTTTTTAAATATTTAAATACAAATTAATCTAACATTATAATAAACAATTATTACCACCATTTAATTAAATAAATCACAACTTATAACATACCAACGTAAATAACATACGAACAAGACACTACACAAAACATAGTCAAAATTACTGAAATGACAACTACAAAACACACAATACCATTCAATCAGAACGGTTGACAACATGGGATGAGGTGACTTCCTAGTCATCTCTGTTTCAACATTATGCCATTGGGTTATTGGTGCTCGCCTTGTCCTGCCGAAATAGGTGGAATCGAGACTCTGTACCTGCAATCCTTGCACCCAAACAAAGTCATATACATGTACATATATATATATAATCAAATCATTACATTGTGAGAAGGAATTGTAGCGTAGCAGGGCACTCATGAACGAGTGATGCTATACTGTCCTTTCATCACCTCTATTCTAACAATTATAAAATAAATGATGAGAATACATTTCTAAACCACAATAATATATATTTGAAATCAACTAATATCACCAAACCACAATATCATAAGAAATATACATGTCCTCAAATGTATAAGCATAATCACCAACAGTCTACAAACAAAACTACTAAACCAAGCAATAATAGTATCATCACTGTATCAAAGTACCAAATCAAAGCATAGAAAATAATGAGTCCAACAGGCAAACAGGAGGGTTATTATAGTTTGTAATCAATCGATTTTAGTTGGGTGCTAGTTTTTCTTTCCTTGTTCCTTACCTGTTTGTTGAGAGTTTAAGTTTCTTCTGTGGTGATGATTTCCCCTTTTGGCTTCTTAGTGAAGGGTGGGTTAGGTGGAATGATTAACATGTAGCCTTTAATTTCCATGTCAGTTGGTCTACTTCCCTTTCTAGTTTAAAATACTCATATAAAAAAAATGTTGGTCCCTGATTCATGCGGTTTGGATCTCTAGGTTAGGTAAGCTATTCAAATAGAAAATTCTTGTTATTTCTTTATAATTTCATTAAGAATTCATGTTGTTTATGCCACCCACCTGTAGATTGCATCATTTTTATTTATACTATTTTATATTGTTTTTTCCTGCCATCGATGCAAATGGTAGTCGAGGAGTCTTAGGTTGTAGACGCATATGTTTGCTTCTAGTCGTGACTTAGTTTTGGATTTGAAGCTTCTTTTATTACTGCAATTTTATTTCAATTCAAATTCCTCACAAAAATTATGTGGTATGGTCCCTCTTTTTCCTTTCTTTGGTCATTGACACCTTTTGTCTATGTTTCATCTGCTAAGATATGGTTAAAATTAAAACTTCCCTATGTTTACCTAGCATGGCCTCCTCTAATTTTGTGCACACATTCATAACCCTAACATTCTCCTCATGGCATGGAATTTCCATTTTTTTTTGGAAATTTTCATTAGCCTTAGCCCCTACACATGACTTAGCACAAGCTTTGGTTTACATAATAGTTTCCTTTCTTTCCAAGGCCGCGATTCTTACCTTTAGCTTGCTTTATTTCCCTCCCCATATAGCTGAATGGTCTTGTGTAATTTTTTCATTTTTGCAATATTTTAATTTAGTTGTATTAAATACTATGTATGGCGATGAAGGTTAGGACAACAATGTATTTCAATTAAATTAATTTATATATATATATATATATATATATGTATTTACTTATGTATTTTGTAGCACCCCTCCATTTTGGCTATTTTTATCAGACAATGTTTTCTTTGATATGCTTTGTTCTGCTATTACTTTGACTATGGTACTTGGTTACTATTTGATCGCAAACTATTAAGGAAAATGCTATATTTTGATGTGATGGTATTTTACTTTGATGTTATCATTATGGTATGCTTTGAGTTAGCCTAGCCGATATTTAATTAATGATGCTTTATGCTTTTGATTATATTATTGATACTAGATTCGTCAGTTAGTAAGCTTGTATTGGTGAAGGGGACGAGATTGTATCACTCACTTGCGAGCGCCCTACAATTATGAGATTTCCTCTTCACAGTGTGTTTTATGATATATATATATATATATATATATATATATATGTATATATATGCATGTTCGATGTACTCTTTATTTGTAGGTTGATAGGTATAGGACATCAACTCCACCTGATTTCCAAGTGGAGCGTGTCCATTGGCCAACAGTATTCGATTGGGAGATAGTAGCTAGGTTTCCCATGCCAAGTCATCACCCTAGTCATAGTGTGTCGTCAGGTTTGAGTCGGGTTAAGTTGCTTATTTGTTATTCATCTCTCCTTGAATTATTTAATTGCAAGTTAAAAAAGGGTAAATAAATGGCTTGTTGTATTTGGGTTGTTTATTAAATAAATTTAGTTGCAATGTTAGAAATGTTAATTATCTTATTAGTTAATTTAATTTAATTAATAAAATAATCTAATCTTGGATTAGATTTAGTTTATTGATTAATTAAATTAATGGAGATGAATTGAATTAAGTTATTCATTTTGGAATTAATAGATATTTTGATTGAAATTGGAAAAATGACAATACGTTTTAAATTAGTATGTAAAATAATTTAAAAAAAAAAGATTTAAATTCCTTTTTGTTGAAAATAATTTTTTTAAATGTATGAAATTCATGTTGAAAGAAATTTTGGGTTTTAAATTTAAAAAACAATCAAAATATCTCCAAATTTACAATAACTGTGGATGGGATATTTTAGGGAAGTTGACTAAAATTGGCGAAGGATTATGAGAGCCATTCCAATTTGATTTTTGAATTTTAATTTTTAATTGTGGAGAAAAATTGTTGTGGAAAAAAAAAAGGGAAAGAGGGTTTTGTTCATGCTGGATTGTATTTGGATTTGGAGAAGAAAGTTGGACTTCTTAGAGGAGTTGGAAACAAAATAAGAATTCAGAGCACCATTGGTAACCTTTCAAGCTTTTGAGAAAATCAGGTTTTCTTTCTATGAATTTAGTTTTCATTTTGAAATGTTTTGCAAAATTTTATTATGTTGTTGAAAAGATTTAAACTCTGTTTGATTTGCAAGGAAAATATCCAAGTTTTTGTTTGATTATGACATAATTATATTTATGTCATGTTTTTGTGGGGAGCGTGCCTCTCAACCTTCCCAAATCCCTCTTCCCTCTCCTTTATATCCAAGTCTGTTTGCTCTCTTTCATTCTCACTCTTCTGCTAATCATCCTGATGATGGATCATGGAGTATGATCCGAAACATTGATGATATAAAAAAATCACACAGTTTTTTCCAAAAATCTTACATACTAGCATCATGGATTGTGGAAACAAAATGTTATTAATTAAAGGAAAATCCATGTCAAATCTTGTTTCAAAACTTGAAAAACCTCTATTTTGGATTTGAAATAGTTCATATCAAATTTAAAATGTAAACCAAGAAATTGTGTTGATAAATTAGTTTTATTGCAAAAATTCTGTTGAGAAGTTGCACAATTTTTCTGAAAATGGGAATTTGAGGTATATATTTATACATATATATGTATATATATATTCTTTATATATATATATATATATATATATATATATATTCAAACATATATTATAAATATGTTTTAATCATTTTGGGAAATGTTATTTTGAAAATCATTTTACACAGAAATTGGTTTTGTGTAGAACAGGGGAGGTTTTTATTTTATTTTTTTGAAAATAAAAATATAAAAAATATTTTGTTTATGTGTGGTTTTGGGGAGGCCGCAGCCCTGGCTGCACATAGCCGCCCCATGGAGGGGCACTACCATAGGCAGTGCCAAACTCCATAGGGGAGGCTGGGCGTAGCCTGTGGTTGCGTCCCCTCTCCTTTGGGGCCGCGAGTCAATCAAAAAAGGTATTCGCGCCTTTTGTTTCTTTTATTTTTAAATTTAATTTAATTTAATTTAATTTTATATTAATATAATATATATATATATTATGCATATTATATATAATATATATATATATATTAAATAATATATAATATAAAATAAATTAAATACATATTTTATTATATATTTTATATAAATGGGAATTGATTTAAAGAGTTGAAATTTGAATTGATTTTTTTATTAAAAAAAAAACATATTTAAATAATATTTATATATATTTAAACATATATATATATATATATATATATATAATTGTATGTATGTTGAGTATATAATTATATATATATGTTTAATATATATATTCATATTTAAATATATTGATATTAACAGGGATATTTTATTTAATGATGCAAATATTGATTTTGTAAGAGAATGATGTTTTTTTTAGAAAATTGATTTTGATCATTAGTTGTAATCAAGGAAGTTGGAAGAAAACAATTAGTTTAAACTTCTGATTTCAATTAATGTTAATTATTTTAATTGATTACATGCAATATGTCATTGTTTGGCTTGGATTTAGGAAATCCTAAAGTAGGTGATTAAATCGTCAAATTTCCCTTTCGTTATGTAATCTCCCTCTTTCGTGATGTTGGAAAAATAGAGTTAAATGTTATGTAAGTCTTCTAGATTGGATTTCCTTTTGAGTTCGGGGGTTGTCATAATGTGTAACTAGTCAACCTTTTTTTTGCCTTGGGTAGTGTGTCTTATTGGATCTAGCTAGATACTCGGTTATCATGAATGGGGTGTGTTGACTTTATGTTGTGGATAGGGAGTCATTCTCCTTAGGTCGCACTTGTGTACCTTTGGGTTGTGGAGTTATTCCACGTGTTGTCTTAGAGGAGTGGCTTACAATGAGGGCTGACACACAAAGTGGTGTCAGTGAAACTCTTTGTAAGTTAGTTAATTCAATGATAACGTAAATAAACTTATTAGAGGTTTAGGTTGCATCAAACACTTAACAAGATTAATTTTTCCTCGCTCATGGACACAAGGGCTTGTATAGACTTGGGATGAGATGAGAAGGACTGGAATGGCAAGATCCTTATCTCATCTTTATGAGAGATAACTGATTCTGCATTGGTTTGCATGAGGGGCCGGGAGTCGTTAGAGGTTTCCAGGATAACCCGAGATGCGGGCCAAGACCTAGGAAGACTTTGTAAGGCCCCACCTTGCATGTGATTAGTAAAGCCCTAATATTTTTTATGTGATCCTAAATAGATGGTAAGATGTATTACAGATGACAAATAGTGTGATTATTTGATAATATTCTTGCTTATGCTACTGTGAATGTAAGACCCCATTTCATGTTTCCCATTTTATTTCAATCAAACAAGTAGTTAGATGATAATTATGATGAAATGAATGATACAAATATTTTTAGGATTCATGGGCATTAACCTTGATTTAATTAGATGCACATGTGAATTGTTAGATATAACTTGAAAGTGTTGGGTTATTTGGCATATTAAATTTTGGTAAATGGTTCATTGTTAATGTTATAGGAGTTTAAAATGAATTACTAAGGTGGTAAACAAAATTATGGAGTGACTATTTCATTGACTATATTCTTGTATTGGAGTAAGTGTGTATTTCCTTTGATTATAATGAAAATTGAATCATTAGGTTCATTTGATGTATTAATGATTAAATAGTTCATGAGTGAAAATTATGTGAATTGGATTAGCTAATAATATGAAGAGATATATGATCTAATCATCCTGACTTTGGTAATGTGTAGGAATCAAATATGCAAATAGGAGGTTAGACAAACGTTGGAATCAAATCAAATACATCTTTGGGAAGTTCTAAGTGTAGCCCTATTTGACTTAAAAGGGTTTGAGGTTTTATTATTGGTTGGGTGATTGAGTAGAATCCAATTGTAGGACATGTGATGTGAGTTTGGTTGGGGTTGGAACCCTTGGCTAAGATCAAAATTCGTATGGATTTTTGTGTGGGTTTTAAAAAGGGATTGTTGAATCAATTTCCTTGGTTTTTGAACAAGAATAGACCCCTAGGACCTATATCTATGGGTTTGGAATCTTTTTGACATGTGTGAACTTGTCCTTGGAGTGTGAAAAGACCCCTCAAAAGTCCACATTCATGAATGTGAAAAATTCAAAAAAGTGTTGGGGCTTGGGAAGAGTGACTTGTCACTCTCAACCTTCTACTCCCCAAAAATTCTTGGAATTGGCACAAGACTCACACATGTGTGAGAACTTGTGGGAAAGAGTGCAAGTTTGGAGGATCCCTATATATCTCAAGAAGATAAAAGATTTGGGAATTTCCCACTTCTCCTCTTGGAGAATGATTGTTGTTGGATTGAGAATTTGGGGGGAAAAGAAAATAAAGAAAGTTGGAATGGAGCAAGGAGCTCTCGCATGCAAAGGAGGTGATCAAGGAACAAAATTATGGAGATAAGTTATTCTCCTCATTGTTACTAAATTTTCTTAAGTAGGGAATTTTTTGTTGTGTTATTTTGTTGTAGCTTTTGAAGCATTTTAGGGAAAAGGCCAAGTTTTTGTGTATGAAAATTTAGAGTGCATTTGGTGGAGGAATAGATGAAAAATCATAGATAGACTATGCTTGTTAGTCTTCCTACCAAGATCATTGGTAATCATTTAGTTCTTGCTCGGGGGTATGGCTAGAGCCCATGAGGCTTCATGATGCCATTAAGGTAGCATGGTGAGCAAGCCTCATTCTTTTGTGTTTTATTCACTGTATTCTTATATATTGTTGCAATATTGAGGACAAGTGCCTTATTGTGAAATAAAAGATCATTAAGAGAAAGGTTTATCCATGGGTTTGTGAATCATTAAAATAATTTATTGCATAGTTATTAATGTGACAATGTAAGCTCAATGAGTGGATTTTTGTATCTTGCTACAAAAAAAAGAAGAAAATAATTGTGGAATAGAGCAAGATGTGTTAATTGATTATTCTTTGAAGTCCCATATTGATATTTTGAAGATGGAAATCCAAGGTCATTTTGCATTAGAGTTATTTGGTCTAAGAAAGGCAATTTGTTTGACAAAGGTAGATAAATTTAGATTATAACCTGCAAACACTTAGATTTGTCCTTGAATGAAAATTTGAATCTATTAGCTACACAAAGTAGATAAATATTTAGTAACTTGGAACAAGAGAAAGTTTTCTTTTAAGATGATGTATAACGTGATAAATATGTTTATTTAAGATGTATATAATGAAAGAGGGCCAACCATTTAAAATTGGAAAAATGAAAATGTTAGTTTTATTATATGTTCATTTTAATGTTCTCAAAGATATTTGTCTCTTCTCTACAAAATATTAATGAAAATAAAACAAGGAAATAAGTATAAGCTTAGGGATAATACATGTAAAATTGACTTGCCTTATAGCTCTCCAAAACCCATATTATGAGACTGGATAAATAATTTATAAATATGCAAAAGTTGTAATACTCCCATGATTGCTGATACACTAGAGACTTTTGGTACTTTTGATATTGTGGATACTTTGTGATACTCTATGTGGTGGTTTTATATCTGATCATGTGTGGTTCTTAGTTATTTGTTTACTGCTCTTTACATTATGTGTGACAATTGATGATACATTATACATAGATGATTTGATTTATTATGCAATGATAGTTCTTTAAATTTATATGTGATAATGATATTATGTTTATGATGTCATGTTCAGTATATTATGGTGGGAGGACGGAGTAGTACCACTCGCTTGTGAGTGCCCTACTACCCCGCTATTTCCTTTCATAGTGTACTTCAGTAGAGATTATATGTTACTTGACATTTAATTGTTTGCAGGAATTACAGGATTAAAAGTCTCAATTCCACCTGTTTCGGCAGGACAGGGCGAGCACAATTAAACCCAACGGGTATGATGTGGTTAAAAAGGAGTTGTTAAGGAAGAATTTCCCGACCCAAGTTCGTCATTTTGTATGAGGTTGTTGAATCATGTGTTGATCCGATTTTTGTCTTGATATTTCGTCTGTCTTGAGTTAAATGATATATTAAATTTATTTATGTTGGTGATAGTTAATTTAATTATTTTAGAATTAAAAAGATTAAATTAAAGTTATTTTATTAATTATGAGTTAGTAAGTATTAAGGTTTAATTATATTTAATTAAAAGTTAATTGTTTATAAAATTTGTTTTAATTAAATTTAGAATTAAGTGGAAGTAATTTTAAAACAAAAGAAATTATTATTTAAAATTAAATAAATAAATCATTATGATAATAAATAAAAATAAAAAAACTGGAGAAACTTGGGGAAGTTATTCGGAGAATGAGATTAGTTATTTTTCGAGATCTTTTTACGGGAGGAGGAAGGAGGTAGATAGGGGGAATTTTCTTTTGGGAGAAATTGGTCTGGAAATTTTGGTTTCGGAATAGAGGTTACAGAAAAAGGGCAGTATTGGAAAGGAGAAGAAAAGCGTCGAGGTGGGATTTCTTCTACAGCCGTAGGACGCCAGGTTCTTTCAAAGTTCTATTCTAGTTGATTATGCTTTTTGGTTTGTCTTAAATTTGTTTGGCTGTACTGTTTGATGAATGTTAGTCTCTGGCTAGGTTGAATTCTGTAATTAAAATTTTCTGTTTGTTGAAATATTGTCAATTCTCCATCAAATTTAGGAAAAATGTTGTCCAGATTTATGCAATACAAGTTATTTGGAAATTCGTGGTTGTCAAAAGATTTATTGTTCTCCACATCAGAATTTGAATTTTATTTGTTCAAAACACTTATTTCATCAATGCCTAGAACCAACCATGGTTAAATAAGGGGTTTTACCATTTAGTTTGGAAAATACAGATTTATAGGTTTAGTTCATTCTAAAATTTCTGGGAAACAGTTTAAATTTGTATGGAATGGGTAGTTGGGTTTATTTTTACCTTGTGTACGATCGGCTGGATTGCAATACCGTGAATTTTATTGTTTAATTGATTGTACGAAATTCATTGAATAAACATTTATATTTATATAGATCGATTTTGGGATTTTGTATTTGATTCGTTCTTTCGTATTTTGTAAAATATAATGTATTGTTGCGTAAATCACGAAATTTACCTTTGGTTGAACTTTGGTTGTGTTGTTTTCTGGAATATGGCACCCACACGCCAATATAGTATACAATATGTTGATTTATATATTTTATTTTCTTTACCCCGTAATAAGTGCATACAGGAATTCGTATCAGAATTGTTCTGAATCATGTGATTTCACAGGATTTTGCATGTTAATTATTTTATATTGAAACTGTAGTATTCTTCCAAACCACGAGACTGTGCGGAGATCCGCGTATTTTAAATTAGATTAAGGAAACCCTAGTGTTTGTTGTAATCTCTGTATTGATTTCTGCGTCCTATGCTTTTGCCCTGATCCAATTCTCTGTGTGTCGGCGTCAACCTTCTTCCCTGTTCTTCTTTTTTCGACAGTTGCGAGTATAAACTCCTATGTTATTTCCTAGAGTGGAGTGCTATTTACAGGGGCATCTATTCGCTATTCGCTGTTTGTGCTTACTGTGTGGTCCTCCCGTCCTCTCAGTGTGGCACTTAGTTCATTCATTTTTTTTATTTTTTCTGGCACTTAATTTCCCTGTTCTATCTTTGTACAGCGTGTCAAGACGCCCGTCCTTCCTTTTTGCTGTATGGTGTTCATTGGGTAATGAGTTTTACCGTTGATTATTTCTCTAGTATTGTATTCATTGATTATTGTGTGCATTCAATTTTTATTGGATGTTAATTGTTTCCTTCCACGCCCGTACTTTTTCTGACATAGATATTTAAGATTTAGTTTTGAAATGTGTATTAACTAGTGGGTTGAATCTGTATTCAGTGAGATATGCGTTAGTGTGTTAAAATTTCGAACGCCAAATTTTGTGGCATATATGATAATTGTGGTGCATGATACTACTAGTTCATATGTATTTAATATGGGAGTTCATTCATGTTAAGTTCGATGGGTAATGTATTTGGGTCATAGATAATTAATCAGGAATCCAATTATATATATATACATTTATCCATATAGATGTATATAAGTATTGGGGTTAATTTAATATCTATATTAATATTAATTTTAATGCTATATATATATGTGTAGATTTATATATGTAAATTGTAATTTTTATAGTAGGTTAGTTTAAATTTGATATTATGTTAGGAAGATAGTTTACAATTATTTTATTCATTAAATAGGGCATTTCTAAGAAAATAAATATAACGGTGAAACGTAGAATTAAATTGGATGTTTTTAATTAAATGGAAATTTTATGTATTGAAGTACATTTTGATGAGAATTGTTCCACGTATTAAGGCCTGTCCTTTTTGTAGTATGGTTAATGATTCTTTGAGTTATATCGTTTCATGTATTATGGAATCTTCTTTGTTTAGGGGTTTATGTTCTGCGAGGGAACCTTAGAGTTTAAGAATCTTGTTAGGAACCTGAGTGATTCCAGAGGTGGGTTGATGTGGCTCTCTTGTTTCATTTTAAATTTGATTTTTGTGATGCGATTGGGTCGGTTACACGGTTGGATTATACCAATCTATGAATGAGTTTCCTTGTGGATTGGTGAGATGGTCATGCCTCACCTTTGATTGTCATTTGATTCAATTCTTTACATGATGCTATCCTTGATGTCATTGTTTTGTGGTTGAGTGTTTAGAGGGAGTGGCTCTAAGTGGGTGGTCGGCACACAAAGGGGTGCCAGGATAGCCCTCGTTAGAGTGAATTTAATAAGTGATAATTTAAAGTAATTAACTAGGGGTGGGTAGTAACACACTAAAAAGATAATTGTTGCCTCATCTGCCTTTTAGTGCTACCACAGACTAAAGGGGATTGAGAAGGCCATGGTTGGCATAATCGTTTCCTTGTCCTCACGAAAGGTAACGGTTCCGCATGAGTAACCCTATGGGGCGGTTCCTTGAGATAGGTAGCCTGGATAACCATAGATGGAGGCGGCTCCTAGTGCTCGGTTGTCTGGATAATCTGTCAGTAGATGGAGGCGGCACCTTGCAATAGGTAGTCTAGAGAATCCATGTTAAGCCATGCGATGACACTCTCCTCTAACATTCTTATGCTGTCTTTTGGAAAATCCTCTGGAAATGGTCACTTACCTTACATTGATGCTTTTTGTTGTTGTCTATATTTGAAGTGCTTTTATGTGTTGTGTGATTTCATTTAGTTGGTTGTGAGTCTTGGTCGGGAACCCTTCCTTAGCAGCTCCTAGCACGGGGGTGGTCGGGTGGATCATGTTTTCGCACCTCGTTGGGATCCTCTCTTTTGTGCAGGTTCATCTTTCAGTACTGAGTTGCAGTATCAGTGGATTTTTGCTCATGGGTTCCAGATTTATGTATTTTTTTGTGATTCTTTTATTGATGCATCATTCCCACCTAGTTGGGAAAGTCTTGTATATTATTGCACATGGTGCTATTGTAATGTAATCTTGTAATGATGCATTGTACTTTTATTGTAAACTTGGTTATGAGAAGAATTTATAATGATGTTGTCACTTTGGATATTATTTAATCTTATGACTTAATTGTTGTCTCTAATGTAATTATACTTATAGATGTATGTATGTATGGTTTATGTTATGGTTAGTTAGATGTTCATGTTGTTATGAGTTAGTTCTTAAGTAATGACCTCGTGTTCCTCAAAGGATTAAGTTATGCAATTTGATCAATGGTTATGTTATGCTATTTACTATTCTCTCCTATGTTCAAAAAATAAAAAATAAAAAAATTTGGTTGCATTTTACTTAATTCCTTTGGGGTTGCGTGGCAGGGCGTTACAACTTGGTATCAGAGCTAGGTTGCTAACTCTGGGTTCTTTGGGTAGTTGGTGTCCATTAGGTGACCTTTGTGTTAACTTTGATCTTACATACTATAATTGTGTGTAGGATCATGCCTCGAGCTAGAAGGCATGGCCGTGGAAGAGGCCAAGGTGGTGGTCGAGCACTCAGGCATCATAGTCCATCCCCACCGAGTCTCCATGGTTTCGAGGATGAGGAGAATACAAATCCTCAAGGTAATCCTCCTATTGGTGACCAAAATCTGGGACAACCTGGTTTGGATGGTTAGTTGCAACGTCTCCTAGGAGAACTCCTTGATCGTTTGGGACCTAGGCCTGAGGGAGAGTCACAGATCGAAAGAGAGAGAGAAAGATCTCTAAGGCACAAGGATTCTCCAGCAGATCAGGATGCAGTAATAGCAGGGCATATGAGGGATTTGTTGAGAGCTCACCCTCCTACCTTCGATGGCTTAGGAGGAGGCTTGGAAGCAGAAACTTGGTTGATAGATTTGGATTGTTGCTTCGCAATGCACCCATTCGGTAGCAATACCAAGGCTTGATGTGCAGTAATGCATTTGCAGGGTTTTGCCTCTACTTGGTGGAGGTTAGAAGAACAGAAGTTGCACCTAGATATCAGTGTGGTTACATGGGAATTGTTCTTGGATAGGTTCAGGGCTCGGTTTCTCTCTGATCATTGGAGGCAGCGCAGAGCCGATGAGTTTCATGATCTTAAGCAGATGTCTATGTTCGTTGAGTAGTATGAGCGGCGGTTCTATGAACTCAAGCAATATGTTGGGATTAATCATGATGAGGGGTTGCTTGTTCAACATTTTGTTCAGGGTCTGAATGCCCGTATCAGTGGTGGAGTAAGAGTCTTCGAGCCGAAGACAATGGAGGTGGCAGTGGAGAAGGCTCGGTTGGTAGAGGAAAACTTTGCTATGGCTCTTGGAGGGCATGTTGGAGTTCAGATCGGCAGTGCTCTGGCACCAGCCACAGGTTCTAGAGGTGGGCAGTCTCAGTTTGCAGGGTCTTCTAGGAACTTCCAAACACCATCTAAGGGTGGTTCACACTAGCAACAGTCTCAACCTAAGCATAATAAATCACAGTCTCAGCAGAGGGATAGGTCTCAGGGTGGGAAATTCTGAAGTTAGCAGTGAGATAAACCTGATCGTTCTGTGCAGCCTGCACAAAGTGCATAGTCGGCACCATCTAGAGGTAGCTTTCAGTAGTCAAATGCACCGTCTAGGGTTAGAGGCTTTGGGAGAGGTACAGGTTGCTTCTTGTGTGGGCAACAAGGGCATATTGCTAGATAGTGTCCATAGAAGACTACTGCAAAATTTAGTCAGAGGCCAGCAGTTTCAAAGCCTACAGTAGGTGATGCAGGGAGAGCTCATCGGGTTTTTGCGACAGTAGATAATTGGCAAGCTGAGCATTAGGGTACTGTGATTGAAACATTAGGTGTGTTGAAGGGTACTAAAGTCTCCATACTTTTTGATTTTGGTGCTTCTGATTCATTTATATCTCCTTCCGTTGTGGAGCGATGTGGTTTGGTGGCATCTAGGCAAGGCATAGCTTGGCAGGTTGAGCTAGCCTCAGGGTCGAAGATTCGTGTAGAAGAGTTTGTTCAGGGTTGTAAGTTAGATTTGGGATCCTTTTCAACTCAGGTGGACCTTCGGATCTTACCCTTGGGCTCATATGATATAGTCTTGGGAATTGATTGGTTGTGTTCACATCGTGCTTTGTTGGATTGTCGCCATAAGGTAGTGCGGTGTACCGATGATTCTAGAAAGGAGGTGGAGATCGTGGGCACACAAAGGCCTATTTCTTTGCAGATGATCTCTGCCATGCAGTTAAAAAGGTTGTTCCGTCAGGGTTGTTAGCTCTTTGTGGTAGCAATGAATGATCTCGAGATTGATGATAGTCAAGAGAAATCATTGGATGATTATCCTCTTCTTAAGGGGTTCACCGATGTGTTTTCGAGTGAGATACCTGGAATGCCGCCTAAGCGGGATGTAGATTTTTGGATAGACCTAGTACCTAGAGCCGAGCCTATCTCTCGGGCTCCGTACCGAATGACCACGCAGGAACTTCAAGAACTCTGTCTTCAGTTGGAGGAGTTGATAGCGAAAGGGTTTATCCGTCCGAGTGTCTCTCCATGGGGAGCACCCATGATTTTCGTGAAGAAGAAGGATGGTTCGCTCCGCCTATGCATTGATTATAGACAGTTGAATAAAGTAACAGTGAAGAACCGATATCCCCTGCCCAGAATAGATGATCTCTTCGATTAGATAAGAGGGGCGAAGATATTCTCCAAAATTGATCTGAAGTATGGATATCACCAGTTGAGGATTGCAGAGCAGGATATTCATAAAACTGCATTTCGCACTCGATACGGACATTACGAGTTCACAGTGATGTCGTTTGGGTTGATGAATGTGCCTTCAGTATTCATGAGTTTGATGAATGGGGTGTTCAGGACCTTTTTGGATAGATTTTTTCTTGTGTTCCTCAATGATATTTTGATCTATTCTAGGTCTATAGAGGAACATGAGGAACATCTCAAGCAGGTATTGCAATGTTTGAGGGAAAATCAGCTATATGCCAATTTGGCGAAGTGTGACTTTTACAAGACGAAAGTTCAGTATCTTGGCCACGTCATCTCAGGTGAAGGAATCTCTGTGGACCCTGCAAAGATTCAGGCTATTGTGGATTGGCCTATACCTACTAATGTCTCAGAAGTTCACAGTTTCATGGGGCTTGCAGGTTATTATCGACGGTTTGTCCAGGGCTTTTCTAGGATTGTGCATCCTATTACTTCTCTCCAGAGGAAAGGGAATAAATTTTTGTGGTCAAATAAATGTCAGCAAGCTTTTCAGACTCTTAAGGAGAAACTGACAAGTGCACCTATTTTTGCAGTACCAAATCCTGCAGGAGAGTTTGTGGTGTGTACTGATGCCTCCTTGGAAGGCCTAGGAGCCATTTTGATGCAGGAAGGGCGTGTAATTGCATACGAATATCGAAAATTTAAAGATCATGAATTGAACTATCCCACACATGATCTTGAGTTGGCTGCGGTGGTTCATGCTCTGGTTAGATGGAGACATTTTCTCTTAGGGCATCAATTTGAGTTGCATACGGATCATCGTAGTCTACAATCCATATTTACGTAGCCGAATTTGAATGCTAGACAAAGGAGATGGATGGAATTTTTATGCGAGTATGATTTTGAAGTAAAGTATATTTAGGGTAAGGAGAATGTGGTAGCTGATGCTTTGAGCAGGCGTAGGCACGAGATTTCTGAGGTGAAGTCTGAGATTGAGTCAGGACGGTCTCTCGAAGGGAAATTTGCTAGGTATTCTTTGGATTCTGATGGTGCTTTTCGTTATTCAGGATGTATGTATGTACCTCCTGTAGAAGGTCTTCGTACTCTCATCTTGACTGAAGCCCATAGGGCACCCTATTCAGCACATCCAGGAGTTAAGAAAATGTATGCGGATCTGTGTTCATTATATTTTTGGTCAGGAATGAAGCGGGATATCGCTGATTTCATAGCTAGATGTCTGGAGTGCCAGAGGGTTAAGGCAGAACATCATCATCCGGCAAGATTATTACAGCCTAATCTTGTTCCTGAGTGGAAATGGGATATCATTTCTATGGATTTTATCGTTGGTTTGCCCATGTCTTCTAGGTGTCACGATGCAATCATGGTCACTGTGGACAGGTTAACCAAAGTAGCTCATTTCTCCCTATCAGATCATCTTATACTGCATCTGTAGTAGCAAGGGTTTTCATGGAGGACATAGTTCGATTACATGGTATACCACGGAGGATCATATCTGACAGAGATCCAGTGTTTACATCGGCACTATGGACTTCCTTGTAGCGGTCTCTAGGGACTCAGTTGAATTTTAGTTCCGCCTATCATCCTGAGACTGATGGTCAGACTGAGAGAGTTAATCAGGTGCTAGAGGACATGCTCCACATGTACGTCATGAATCAACAGTCTCGTTGGGAGGAGTATTTGCATTTGGTTGAGTTTTCCTACAATAATGGTTATCATAGCTCCATTGGCATGGAACCTTTTTAGGCGTTGTATGGTCGTCCTTGCCGTACCCCTTTGAGCTGGGATCGGTTAGAGGATAGGGTTCTTCTTGGACCTGACATGCTTCAAGATATGGAATAGCAGGTGGCGCGTATCAGAGAGCATCTTATTGCAGCACAGGATAGGCATAAAAAGTATGCATATGCTCATCGTGTTGATCGGCAGTTTGCAGTTGGAGATCGCGTGTTTCTCCGGGTGCGTCCACGAAAGAGTTCTATCCATTACGGAAAGGGTTCTAAGTTGGCACCCCATTTTGTTGGGCCTTTTAAGGTGTTAGAGAGAATCAGACCTATTGCCTACGACCTAGCCTGTCGCAGATTCATGATGTTTTCCATGTTTCTGTTTTGAGGCCTTATTTTCCTGATGTTACTCATGTACTGGATTGGAATGCTTTGCAGGTCGAGGATGGGCAACTAGCTCTAGAGCCCGTGGCTGTGCTTCAGCGTCAGAGTCTCGCCCTCAGGGGCAGAGACATTGAGCAGGTGTGGGTCTAGTGGGATCCGAATGATGAAACATCAGCGACTTGGGAGGATGCATCTCTCATTAGGGAGGCTTACCCTTATTTTTTCTCTGGCTTCCAGGAGTAAGCCATGTTCTAGGGGGGGAGGATGTAATACTCCCATGATTGTTGATACACTAGAGACTTTTGGTACTTTTGATATTGTGGATACTCTGTGATACTCTATGTGGTGGTTTTATATCTGATCATGTGTGGTTCTTAGTTATTTGTTTACTGCTCTTTACATTATGTGTGACAATTGATGATACATTATACATAGATGATTTGATTTATTATGCAATGATAGTTCTTTAAATTTATATGCGATAATGATATTATGTTTACGATGTCATGTTCAGTATACTATGGTGGCAGGACAGAGTAGTACCACTCGCTTGCGAGTGCCCTACTACCCCGCTATTTCCTTTCACAGTGTACTTCAGTAGAGATTATATGTTACTTGATGTTTAATTGTTTGCAGGAATTGCAGGATTAAAAGTCTCGATTCCACCTATTTCGGCAGGACAGGGTGAGCACAATTAAACCCAACGGGTACGATGTGGTTAAAAAGGAGTTGTTAAGGAAGAATTTCCCGACCCAAGTCTGTCATTTTGTATGAGGTTGTTGAATCATGTGTTGATCCGATTTTTGTCTTGATATTTCGTCTGTCTTGAGTTAAATGATATATTAAATTTATTTATGTTGGTGATAGTTAATTTAATTATTCTAGAATTAAAAAGATTAAATTAAAGTTATTTTATTAATTATGAGTTAGTAAGTATTAAGGTTTAATTATATTTAATTAAAAGTTAATTGTTTATAAAATTTGTTTTAATTAAATTTAGAATTAAGTGGAAGTAATTTTAAAACAAAAGAAATTATTTTTTAAAATTAAATAAATAAATCATTATGATAATAAATAAATAAAAAACTGGAGAAACTTGGGGAAGTTATTCGGAGAATGAGATTAGTTATTTTTCGAGATCTTTTTACGGGAGGAGGAAGGAGGTAGATAGGGGGGAATTTTCTTTTGGGAGAAATTGGTTTGAAAATTTTGGTTTCAGAATAGAGGTTACAGAAAAAGGGGCAGTATTGGAAAGGAGAAGAAAAGCATCAGGGTGGGATTTCTTCTATAGCCGTAGGACGCCAGGATCTTTCAAAGTTCTATTCTAGTTTATTATGCTTTTTGGTTTGTCTTACATTTGTTTGGCTGTACTGTTTGATGAATGTTAGTCTCTGGCTGGGTTGAATTCTGTAATTAAAATTTTCTGTTTGTTGAAATATTGTCAATTCTCCATCAAATTTAGGAAAAATGTTGTCCATATTTATGCAATACAAGTTATTTGGAAATCTGTGGTTGTCAAAAAATTTATTGTTCTCCAGATCAGAATTTGAATTTTATTTGTTCAAAACAATTATTTCATCAATGCCTGGAACCAACCAGGGTTAAATAAGGGGTTTTACCATTTAGTTTGGCAAATACAAATTTATAGGTTTAGTTCATTCTAAAATTTCTGGGAAACAGTTTAAATTTGTATGGAATGGGTAGTTGGGTTTATTTTTACCCTGTGTACGATTGGCTGGATTGCAATACCATGAATTTTATTGTTTAATTGATTGTACGAAATTCATTGAATAAACATTTATATTTATATAGATCGATTTTGGGCTTTTGTATTTGATTCGTTCTTTTGTATTTTGTAAAAGATAATGTATTGTTGCGTAAATCGCTAAATTTACCTTTGGTTGAACTTTGGTTGTGTTGTTTTCTGGAATATGGCACCCACACGCTAGTATAGTATACAATATGTTGATTTATATATTTTATTTTCTTTACCCCGTAATAAGTGCATACAGGAATTCATATAAGAATTGTTCTGAATCGTGTGATTTCATAGGATTTTGCATGTTAATTATTTTATATTGAAACTGTAGTATTCTTCCAAACCGCGAGACTGTGTGGAGATCTGCGTATTTTAAATTAGATTAAGGAAACCCTAGTGTTTGTTGTAATCTCAGTACTGATTTCTACATCCTATGCTTTTGCCCTGATCTAGTTCTCTATGTGTCAGCGGCGACCTTCTTCCCTATTCTTCTTTTCTGACAGTTGCAAGTATAAACTCCTATGTTCTTTCCTGGAGCGGAGTGCTGTTTACAGGGGCATCTTTCCACTATTCGTTGTTTGTGCTTACTGTGTGGTCCTCCCGTCCTCTCCGTGTGGCATTTAGTTCATTCATTTTTTTTATCTGGCGCTTAATTTCCCTATTCTGTCTTTGTACAGCATGTCAAGACGCCCATCCGTCCTTTTTGCCATATGGTATTCACTGGGTAATTAGTTTTACCATTGATTATTTCTCTAGTATTGTATTCATTGATTATTGTGTGCGTTCAATTTTTATTGGATGTTAATTATTTCCTTCCGCGCCCATACTTTTTTCTTACATAGATATTTAAGATTTAGTTTTGAAATGTGTATTAACTGGTGGGTTGAATCTATATTCAGTGAGATATGTGTTAGTGTGTTAAAATTTTGAACGCCAAATTTTGGGGCATATATGATAATTGTGGTGCGTGATACTACTAGTTCATATGTATTTAATATGGGAGTTCGTTCATGCTAAGTTCGATGGGTAATGTATTTGGGTCATAGATAATTAATCAGGAATCCAATTATATATATATACATTTATCCATATAGATGTATATAAGTATTGGGGTTAATTTAATATCTATATTAATATTAATTATAATGCTATATATATATATCTGTAGATTTATATATGTAAATTGTAATTTTTATAGTAGGTTAGTTTAAATTTGATATTATGTTAGGAAGACAGTTTACAATTATTTTATTCGTTAAATAGGGCATTTCTAAGAAAATAAATATAACGGTGAAACGTAGAATTAAATTGGATGTTTTTAATTAAATGGAAATTTTGTGTATTGAAGTACATTTTGATGAGAATTGTTCCATGTATTAAGACGTGTCCTTTTTGTAGTATGGTTAATGATTCTTTGAGTTATATCATTTCATGTATTATGAAATCTTCTTTGTTTGGGGGTTTATGTTCTGCGAGGGAACCTTAGAGTTTAAGAATCTTGTTAGGAACCCGAGTGATTCCAGAGGTGGGTTGATGTGGCTCTCTTGTTTTGTTTTAAATTTGATTTTTGTGATGCTATTGGGTCGGTTACACGGTTGGATTATACCAATCTATGAATGAGTTTCCTTGTGGATTGGTGAGATGGTCATGCCTCACCTTTTATTGTCATTTGATTCAGTTCTTTACATGATGCTATCCTTGATGTCATTGTTTTGTGGTTGAGTGTTTAGAGGGAGTGGCTCTAAGTGGGTGGTCGGCACACAAAGGGGTGCCAGGATAGCCCTCATTAGAGTGAATTTAATAAGTGATAATTTAAAGTAATTAACTAGGGGTGGGTAGTAACACACTAAAAAGATAATTGTTGCCTCATCCACCTTTTAGTGCTACCACAGACTAAAGGGGATTGAGAAGGCCGTGGTTGGCATAATCATTTCCTTGTCCTCACAAAAGGTAACGGCTCCGCATGAGTAACCCTATGGGGCGGTTCCTTGAGATAGGTAGCCTGGATAACCATAGATGGAGGCGGCTCCTAGCGCTTGGTTGTCTGGATAATCCGTCAGTGGATGGAGGTGACACCTTGCAATAGGTAGTCTGAAGAATCCATGTTAAGCCATGTGATGACACTCTCCTCTAACATTCTTATTCAATCTTTTGGAAAATCCTCTGTAAATGGTCACTTACTTTGCATTGATTCTTTTTGTTGTTGTCGGTATTTGAAGTGCTTTTATGTGTTGTGTGATTTCTTTTAGTTGGTTGTGATTCTTGGTCGGGAACCCTTCCTTAGCAGCTCCTAGCACGGGGGTGGTCGGGTGGATCATGTTTTCGCACCCCGTTGGGATCCTCTCTTTTGTGTAGGTTCATCTTTCAGTGCTGAGTTGCAGTATCAATGGATTTTTGCTCGTGGGTTCCAGATTTATGTATTTTTTTGTGATTCTTTTATTGATGCATCATTCCCACCTAGTTGGGAAAGTCTTGTATATTATTGCACATGGTGCTATTGTAATGTAATCTTGTAATGATGCATTGTACTTTTATTGTAAACTTGGTTATGAGAAGAATTTATAATGATGTTGTCACTTTGGATATTATTTGATCTTATGACTTAATTGTTGTCTCTAATGTAATTATACTTATAGATGTATGTATGTATGGTTTATGTTATGGTTAGCTAGATGTTCATGTTGTTATGAGTTAGTTCTTAAGTAATGACCTCGTGTTCCTCAAAGGATTCAGTTATGCAATTTGATCAATGGTTATGTTATGCTATTTACTATTCTCTCCTATGTTCAAAAAAAAAAAATTGGTTGCATTTTACTTAATTCCTTTGGGGTTGCATGGTGGGGTGTTACAAAAGTGGTTTAAATATCCTTTTGACTCTATAAATCTATTTAATAGTACAATATTGTTATATGTACATATATATTTTCTAAATATTCCATTCTTTTAATAATATATGAATAATATATATACTCATTTTATATTTTGTATTTAAATATGTAAAATATTTTCATATATTCTTGTTTTATATTCTATATTTAAATATGTAAAACACTATATATATTTTATATAAATATTTGCAAGAACTCCATAAAAATATATAATTGTAGTGTGTTGATAGATAAAACTAAACCATGTTGCTAAATAAAAACGGCTGCTGATAAAACAGTAATTTGATTAACAAATATATCTGTAACAAAATAAACTAAATATTGATCAACTAAAAATAACAGTTTCCTGTAAAATGAAAATAGAGGCAGTTACTTTGCTATGTGTGCATATATGTAAACAACAGACTACATTAAATAAAAATAATAGTTCTAAATTAAATAAAAGAGGGAAAGCAACAGATAAACATAATATTGTGTATTTGGCTGTAAGTGATTAAATGAGCAAGAATATAAAATTTTAAAAAAATAATAATAAATAAATAAATAGATAAATAAATGCAGAGGTAAATATATATTTTCTGAGCAAACAAACATTTCAAATAAAATTGGAATAATAACATTAATAATTTTAAATCAAAGATCCTTGGTTGACATTTGCTAGAACATCATATAGTTTCCTGTGGATAAAAAGAGTATACACATAAATGAATAAAACCCTCTACCAATATAAAAATAAATAAATACAAATAATTTTTTTGCAGTTTGATTTTTCAAAGCCCGAAGATCTATACTGCTGTTATGCTGTTTGTGGCAGAAAAACAAAATAAATACAACTTCAAAATGTTGTTTAAAAATGAAACCAACAAATACTTGTAATCTGTGGATATTATAAGAATCAAATCTAGGGGTTTTGATTTAAATTAAGAAAGCAAAGTATTCAAATCTGAAGCAGTAATGTTGCTACCCCAAAAGATATTGTAAACACAATAGAGAGGCCACAGTGGGTATAAACCCTCCCACCACTCAATTCCACATACTCCTTACTTTTGCAAATACAATTAAATATAAAATAAATGCTTCTAGTTTGGGATCTAAGGAAGGCAGCGGGTTTGCATCTGTGCAAGGCATCCATGCTTTATCTAGTTCATTAAGGAAACTATGGTGCTAACTTCTCATTGAACACTACCCCTTCATTCGCTGCTTTGTCTCTTCAGCCTGGCTATAGAGCTTCTCCACAGAATCTTTGTATTAGGAGGAAGACCACAATTTTTTTTGTTATTGCTTAGACCCTTTCACTGCAGGTAAATAAGATGCCCTTAGAGCTGCAAACACCCAGCCAGAGCAAAGCTATCTGTTTCATAACAAAATGAATAAAATAAAATAGTTAGGTCAATATTTAACTTTTAGGGTTCATAACGATTATTTATGCATATAATAATAGTAATAATAATAGTTTGTGCGCTATTTTAAATTCTCTGGAAAATATGCGTCTTCATTCAACGTCCCATTTTTTTTATTAAGTACACGCAAAGGTAAAAAAAAAAAAAAGAGCAAAAGGGAAAGGGAATTCTTTTTAAGACTCCATGTTTCCTCATAAAGAAACTTTAAACATAAGCTTATATACGAATAAGAGAAACTTTAAATATAAACTTATATGCAAATGAGCTTTAAACTTTTAAAAGAAAGAGGTATCAATTTCCACCCCTTAGTGGGGAAATATATTATATTTTAAAATAGCTTACATCATGGTCTTAGGGAGACCTCTAAAATTTATTCTTTTAAGTAAAAATAAAGAAAGAGTTTATATGGAAGTAAATTATATATAGTGATTTGTGGTTTATATAAATGAGTCTTTATAATTATATATTGAGCTGATAAATAGATGATAAATAGATGATAAAGAGAATAGTTAATATTAAATTGAGTTTAAGGATATGCTTATTTTTAATATAATTTTTCATGAATTTTTTTTTATGGTATGTTGCTAACATTTTATAATGCTAACATGAATCTAGTTGTTATTATTAATGTTAGATTGCCAATTAATATAATTAGTTATATGAGCTAATATTATATGAAATAATAGTTAATTGGATTTTATAACAAAAATGATAAATTGAAATAAGTGGTAGTTTAATCAGTAGTTATATTAATCTTAATGATAATAGTTGTATAAATATAAAAATTAAATAGATAAAATTAATAATGGGAATGTGGCATGAATGGAAATGGTATCTCAATGGGTAATTTAAGCTATATATTAGGTATGATTGTTATCAAAACTCTTAATCCACACTAGTATGGAAACAACTATATTGAAGTCAACTTATTTTCAATTAAATTAAATTGAACAAGTCAAGATATTATGACTCCTTAGAAAGAGGAGAACGCTAATGTTCAAGTTAAACAATAACTAATTGGTAAGAAGTTATGAAGCTCAGTTAAGGGAGTCAATCAACATGAGCAAGTAACTACTTAATCTACATGTGACACATTAATCATGATAATCATGTCTAATAGTATAAGGCCTTACCAATTGTGTTGTGCGATGTTGGCTTGTTGAGATCGTGTAGGGGTGGAAACCTATGTTAAAAAAAAAATTATGTGAGTTTTCTTGTCAAAAATTTTAGGCATGATAGACTTACTAGGATATCCCATGTGACATTGTGATGACACTTCTTCTAAGTCAGCAATATGTTTGTATCAGTGATGTAATTGATTATTTAACTCTGGAAGCATTGTAACCATTGTGTTATGTGATGTTATACTTGTATTTAATTTAGTTCAGTTTGAGTAGCCTATGTCTAGAGGTAGATGGTCTTGTCTAGGAATCCTTGTTACTATCTCCTAGCATGGGGGGTGTGCCTTCGGGTATCACATGGTTGGGTGGAACGTGCACCTTAATCCGTTGGGTCACCCTTTTATTCATGTGGATGAAATTTCCAATTGGAGAGCTCGTGGGATCCAATTACTTTTCATGCTTTATTCATTTCAATTATTATTGTAATTTATTTCCCCTCTTTTGTATCGAGGTGGAAGATGAATTTGTAACCTTGTTTATTGGATTTACCTCATTTGGGGAATGAGAGTTGTAATCGTATTGTAAATTATATTATTGGAAACATGTGGTATCTCTTATGCCTTCGATGTAATTTTATCATGTATGGAATGTATGTGCATTTAATTTGTTAAATAATTAAATGTTATGGTTTCAATTCATGTTTCTTGTTTGGGTTTAAGTAAACTCAGTCTCATAACCTTAGGGGTTGTTGGCAATGGGTAGTGAACCTGCATGTTAATTGTACTTAAACAAAAAAAAATTATTTCACTTGAGTAGTTAATTTCAACTTCCCCTAGGGTTGCGTGGTAGGGTGTTACATATTTTTTAGTTTGTTTATTGTTTAACATAAAATAATAATAAATCAATTTATATTGATATATATTATGTGGATATGTATACGATTAAATATTTATATATAGATATATATGTTATATTTGTTTGTACATAATTGAATAATATTTGAAAGGAGATATTTAACATTAATGAATTGTGAAATTAAGAAAAATAATTCAAAATGAAATGTATATTTCAGGTTGTTTTTATTTATGTTTAGAATGAAAAAAAATAAAATTTTAGTATTGTTGAATTGATGGTATTATGAAATGTGTTTTTGATTGTTTACAATTGAAGAATTGTACCTTGTAACTAAATTAGTGTTAATTAGGTAAATAATTTTGTATGACTCTACATGAATTTAGTTAATCAAGTTAATTGTCAAAAGGGAAATGAATGTGTAAATAAATGCTGAGATTACTGAAAATGTTTCTTAAAATTTAATATATAGAATGCGTTAAAGAATTTAAGCGATTGATTGATTTTCCCCATGTTGGTCGCATTTGTTCCCTTGTATTATTCTCAATTTGATGAGATTTTTTTTTTGGAAAAGTAGCAGAAAACTATGTTGGGAACCCATAATATTGAGTTACTCTCTTTTGGAAGTTAAGGGGTAGTCATTCATTAGGGTTCTAGAGGCATTTGGGGAGAACTAGTTTTATGCGGATTTTTCATGGTTGGAACTTTGTGATAGGCTTGGTTGCATTCTTATTTTTGGAATCTGGTGGGTGTTACATTATTCTGTTATTTTTCCTTCGTTGTGGTTTTTGGGCAAGATGGTTCATGCCTCACACATGCACTTGTTTTGTGGATTTAGTGTTGGTAGACCCCTTGATGCTGTGAGTTTTGTTTCAGAGCTACTAGGGAGAGTGGCTCTTCATGGGGGCTGATGCACAAAGGGGAAACCTGCATAACCCATGGAAGAGTTTGTTTAATAAGTGATAACCTAAAAAAATGAATTAGTGGGTTTGGGTAGGTACACACTAATAAGATAAGTATGATACCTTACTCATGTTGTTAGTGGTTTCATAGTTGTGATCAGCAAGATCACTACCTTGTCCTCATGAAAGGTTGGTGATCCCAAATGTGTCACCCTATGGGGCCGACGCTTAATAAGAGGCAACTTGGGTAACCATAGATGGGGGTCAACGCTTAGTGAAAGATAACTTGGGTAAACCAGGTAGGGCCATGCAAAGACACTCTTCCTATAGTATCCCTTATTATTCTATTACCTAGGGTGCCTCTGGAAGTAGTCATTTTGATGTTGTTGTTACTCATGTTTCTTGTTACTCTTATTTGATTGAGTCTTATTTCTTCTACTTGACTGTTCTTTGTCATGGGTCTTTCTTGTCACCTCCTAGCATGAGGGGTGGGCCTTCGGGTCCATGTGGTCGGGTGGAACTTGCTTTGCACCCCATTGGGTTCCTAGATGGTGTTTGTGAAGAGCGAATTTTGTGCTGATGTAGTTGATCCAAAGCTTTGTCATAGTTCAGTTGTACCATGTTCACTCCTGTATTTCTCTTATATTTGATGTATCATTCCCATTGTGTTGGGAAGCACTATTGTACTTTTGTAAACCTGAAATGATGTAATTCCATATTATCAATGTATATGTACATTCTGAGTTGGTCAATGTAAAGTATGGATATTCTTGACTATATCATGAGTTTATACATGGTTATTGTAACTATAGGAAAATAAGAAAGATCAAAGAAATACAATGCAATAATCTGAAATCTAAACCTATGCTAACAACAAAGAACAATGGAAAGCCTTAAAACATAAATAATAGAAAGATCTCACTGAATATCTACGTAATTCCATGCATAACCTTGATTGTCCTCCATTTTTTGTTGTATGATAATTTCCCTTAGATTTCTCTATGCAAGTATAGCCTATGATAGTATGATTTAGCAAAACATAAAAGATTCTACAATAAAATTTCTTCCCAAAGTCATAAGATTTTGGGAGGAGTAACAATGATGAAGGTCAAACCAATTTATAGAAAATAGGGTTCTCAAATGACAGGCTCATATTGAAATATTTGACATGCATTGAGATTTGCTTCAGTGATCAAACATAAAAGGTGGAGATTAATATTAAATAATAATTTAATCTTTTAGTTGAGACTATTCGAAAATCAAAAGAATAATGATTGTATGTAAAGGATAAAGATTGAATATAGGAAATGGTCTATTCGAACACACAAATGAATGAATGAATTAAATAAAGTTATTTAATTAATAAAAGTTTGCACGCAAAAGAATAAAACTAGATAATTGACTGATTAAGATAGAGAGTCTATTCGTCAGAGATAATCATATATTAAATTAGGAGATAACTGACTAATTTAATTAAATCTCAACTTAAGTGGTGAATGAATAATTAGATAACTAAGTGATTATCTAATCATAGGAGAATATGCTAGGATTTATTCTTTTATGAATTAAATGATTATTTAATTCACATTCAAAATTTGAGGATTAAATTAAATAAATAAAGATTTATTTACTTAACTGGAGAAAAGGTTAAAGAATAATTAAATAATTAAAAGTGATTATTTAATTATAGTGGAAAATATGATAAGGATAAATTAAATAATAATTTATTTAATTTAAGAAAAATGATAACTTAATTAGCGATGTAATTAAATAAATTATATATATTTAATTAATTAGGATTGAATAAAGGTAAAATGAATTAATTAAATAATTAAATTTATTTAATTAATAGAGGATAAATGACTTTAGAAAATAATTAAATAATTAATCATTATTTAAATATGACAATGAAGATGAGAATTATGACGAAATTGAAATCACAGGCCTAGACCAATTTTTAATGTCTACATTTTGCCCCTCTTTGATACAATGTCATTTCGGTGTTGTGTCAAAGAAAAACAGTCAAAACATGCCCTAGTCATGCCCCTGTGTGAAATAGCTAAGGGCATGCCCCCTTTGGAAAAATGACAAATGTTTGAAAAATTAAAAAAAAAAAGGATTTTGTCCCGATTAGGCAATATGATAGCCATAAGTTCAATCGTGGTGACAAAAATTAGTTTCGGAAAAGTTCGGTAGATGAAATAGTCATTTAAAGTTGGAAAATAGTGCACCCAGTAGACAAGGTGTGAGAAAAACCCTCGAAAAACCCTAGGTATAAATAGAAATAGGGTGGAAAATCAATTCATTTGCACCCGTCAAGTTTAGAAATCTTGATTTTTGCTCTAGAGCAGTCAACAAACCTATTGCCCATTCCCTACAAAGAGCACCATAGTTATAGCATTCAAACCTTCATATGGCCGGCTGACGTAGGACCCTTGGTACATACTCAAAAACCATCTTGAAATTTTTTTCACACATTTTTAGGAGTTTAAACTTTTATTTTCAAATGTCTCTTTAATCAATGCATATGCTTTTGCATGCAACACATTTGACTATGGAATGACGCATATGCCAAAACACACTTAGGCTAGATTTTACATTTAGGTTCAATGATCAAAACAAGAAATATCAAAGCAACACAATGCAATAAATTCAAATTTAAACCTATGCTAACAACAAAGAACAATGGAAAGCTTTAAAACATTAATGACATAAAGATCGCTTGAATATCTACGTAATTCCATGCACAACCCTTATTGTCCTTCTCCATTTTGTCGTTGTATGATAATTTCCCTCAGATTTCTCTGTGCAAGTATAACCTATGGGCTGATGCAAGAAATTGGGTACACAAAAAGCTCAAAAAGTGGAAATGTTTTTGCTATTTTTTAGAATTTGTCACATTTGGACTGAAAATTTGAAGAACTTACACAATGAATATTAAAAAAAGTCAGTAATATGAAATCTATAATTTTGAATCTAGTTTTCAAATATGTAAATTATTAAAATACCGAGATTATAGAAATTAAATTTTGATAGGGATCTATAAAAACCACTTTTTAAAATTCCCTATTTTTTTACCATACCAAACAAGTGTACGGACAACACTTTTTGACCCAAATAAAATTATTTTACTAATTACTTTTGGGAAATGAGAGCTAACAACATGAAGTTTGATGTGGATTTTTTTTTGTAATTTTTGGTTGAATATATATTTTTTAATTTATTGGCCTTAATTGATGTTTTTTAAAATCAATGTGTACGGACAACATAATTGGACCTAAACAAAAAAAAAATTGACTCTTTTTTTTTCATTATGTAGAGAATTGTCTGAAGTTTGATGCCATATAAATTTTTTTACAAAAAACTTAACCAATAAAAAGTTATTAAAAAACTTAAAAAACCTGATATTTCAATTTAAATGACTAGTTTGATTAGAAATTAATTAAAAAATAGCAAATATAGTCTAATTTTAACAAAATTTATATATTTAGAAGGTAGACATTGTGTTCTCTAATGGGTTTTAATTTTATAGATTCATTCGGAAAAAAAGTCCATCAACTATGTTGTCAAAGTTGGACATTCTTCTTCAATCTGCCTTAGTTTTTTAGTTGCAGGTCAAAGGCTAAGGCTCGAATTGCCAAGCCTTTCCCACGCCTAAAACCAAGGCTGGATGTGGTGTGGAAATTCAATTTTAAAATAACGCGTACGTGTTATTCAAATGAAATGCGTATGTGTTTCATAACGCATACGTGTTACCCATTGACCCGTTGGGAAAATGTAACGTGTACGCGTTATGAAACGTGTATGTATTTCTTGAACATAACACGTACGCATTTCTAATATAGCCATTTTTCCCTAATTTAAAAAATTATGGTAAAACACGATTTTCTTGCAACATTCCTTTTCTGTAGCATGGTTTGAAAGTGTCATTTTCTACATTTTTTATTGCAAATTTGTCTTGTGCAGGGCATATTCTATTCAAATTGTTGGAAGAGAGAAAGTGCAGGTTGAATTTTCTAAAGTGGAATCAAGTGCAAGAACTTTTTACAAAAATATTTGGAAAAAGTGAACTTTTGGATGTACTCATGATGTTTTTGTATTTCAGAGTTTATAGAAAAAATGATCTTCATAGTACATAGTTTAATTTTAATATTTGAAGGAGGTGGAAATTTGAAAATAAGTTTCTTGAATTATTGTTTTTGTGATCAAAGAGGGTTTGGTAACCATGGGTAATAAGTAAAGACAAAAAAAGATGTAGAAAGTTAATGACACCCGAAGAAGTTCAAGCAAATAAAGATAAGGAGGAAAAAATACAAAGGGAAAGGAGAGAAAGGAATCATCAAATGAAATATTTGGAAGCATCTAGTTCCAAGAATGTTGAAGAGGAAGCCATGAATGATGAAATGAATGTAGATGATGCAAATGTGGAGATGGTGAATATAGAAGAAAATGAATTACGGAGACAAACCCAATTGTTCCTTCAACTTTAACTTTGAATGATAAGCAAACAACTTCGGCTGTGTCTTCAAATCCACCTCCCAATGATATGGAAAATTAACCTATTCAAACAATCTATCCAGGTATGTGTTCAAACCCAAGTTTTCATAATATTGATATTGCTTGCTTAGATGAAGCTGGATACACCATTGATGAGATCAATAATATTAGGGTTGAAACAATGCAGAAACAAGAAAATGATGAAATTATATCTTATGAAAATGTAAATGAGAATGAAATCCCTCATATTGATGAAAATGATAATGAAATCCCTTTTACATTTGAAAATGAAAATGAAACCCCTTGTGTGAATGAAAATGAAACTCCTATGGATGAAGGTGAAAATGCTTTTTCTACAATTGAAACAGATGTGCTAGATAACCTTCATGGTAAATTTTATTCGAGACAAATTAGAAATTATGGAAATAAAATATATAAAATGTTTTTTTATAGAAAGAAATTAGGATTCCAATGTCAACTCATGGTGCAATTGATGAGAATGTTGAAAATGAGAAAAGTGATGGAAAAATTAGGTGTTTTTGTAAAATCAAAAAAGAAAGATGATTCAGTAGAACAAGTCATATCTAGTGTTGCTAATGCTATTTATGTTATTGGTAAGAAAAGTTGATCAAAAGATAAGAATGCGGCTCGTCATGCAATAACAACTGCTCTAGTTGATAAAACAACTTCAAATAAAAGAATGTTAAGTAAGATTAGTAAATGTGTAAAAGTAAATCCTAGAAATTTGATAAGGGCTGCTAAAAGAAGAGAAAGTATTGAAAAAGATCCTATTAATCAATGTTGGAGTTTTAGTGGTAGACTCCCAAGATCAAACATGAAATTAACTAATGAAATTAAATATTTAATCCATAAATTTTGGCATGATAATACAAGAGTATCACCTAACATTAGAGATGTCTTAAAATTAAGGGTGGGTTCCAAAATTCGTGAACCTCATCCAAAGCATCTCTTAGATATGACTCAAACTGAATTATATAAAAATTTTTTAGATGCTTCAGTCTTACCATTGAATATTAACATAAGTCAAAGATCATTTGAAAAGTGTAAACCTTGGTATGTTAGAATTACTAAGCAATGAATCTCTTTTTGTTGTACGAATCATGTACAATTTTGTTATTATTATGATATATTTCGATATATATGATTCACTTTGCATGCTAACCAAATTATGCAGGACATTTGTGGCATTAATATACCACTTGAAAGAATCAAAGATTTTATAGCAAGTTTTTTTTGTGATCACTCTTTAAATGGAAACTCATTTTTTTTAAAAGCATGCATTTTTGGAGAATGCGATAGATGTGGTAACTTTTCATTATTAGGAGAATGTATGCATGAAAGTAGTTTAGATGAATTTGGACAACAATTAGTGGATGTAAAAAAATTTAAAAATGTTGAGTATTCTTTAAAAGATGGAAAAACTGGAAAACATGTTGAGCTAATTGTGGAAAAAGTTAGTGTGCATGCTTTTATTAATTAATTTAAAGATAAGTTTTTACCTAAATATGTTCAACACTCTCATAATGCTCATTGGCTTGATAATCAATTTTATTTATGTAAAAACACATTCCCAATTGGAAGTATATTGTCAGTTGTTGATTTTGCTGAAAATTATACTCTTGCTCCACAAGAAGAAATTCAATCACAGTATTATAATTCAATGCAAGTAGCTATATTTGTTCACATTGTTTATAAACATGTAGAAGATAGTACAGAAGATAATAGAAATTTTTTGAGAGAGTACCATTTTTATGTAAGTGATAATCGATTACATTCATCTGAGTTTGTACAATATTGTTTTGATATATTTTATAAAAATTTAAAAGAGAGAGGAATTCAAATGCTAGAACATCTCATATGGTCAGATAATTGCATAGGTCAATTCAAAAATGCTAGAATGTTTTATTGGTTATGAAGAGTTCATAAAGAAAATAATATCCAACACATATGGAGTTTTTTTGAAGCTGGTCATGGTAAGGGAGAACACGATGGAGCAGGTGCATGTGTGAAAAGAGCTCTTGCTAGAGAGCAACTAAAATTTGAGGATGTTGTGAAATTTAGAGATGCATGTGCAATTGTAGATTGGTGCAAGACCAAATCTACAAGAACAAGTGAGAGCTCAATAATTCAATGCTTCTTTTGGTTAGTTGAAGAAAATGATATTTTTTCTCGACAAGATTGTGAAACAATTAATGGATCTGCAAAATGGCATTCGTTTAAGAGTTCAAATGCAAACAAATGGACAATATGGACAAGGGAGTTGGCATGTTTTTGTAAATTTTGTATTGCAGGTGATTGGGAGGCATGTGAAAATATAGAATGGGTCGAACAATGGAAACAAAGAGCCTTAATGCCTACATCGACAAATGTTCAACATGGAACGATAATTGAAGATAATCAAGTGTTTGTATCAGATGATTATGATCATGTTTCAGATCTTGTACAAGAAGTTACATTATTTATTGAGTTGAATTTTGTATGTATTTATGTTTATATGTGAATTAAATATAAGTCACTTTTTATTGAATTTTGTATTTATTTTTGCAGGACATGTGTATGTTGTTGTTGCACTTGAGGGGAATGAAGAGGAGATAGATTACTGGTTGGCTAGATGTGTTGAGAGAAAACATAAGTTGGCACATCCTAAAGTGGATGATGACAACTTTGAGTATCCAACTCGTTCAGTGGTTGTTGTTGGCACTTGGCTTCGAAAATATTTGATGAGCAAGAATGGCTTGCTTGCATTTGAAGATTATGAAAGACACAAGAAGATTATACATTATTCACATTTGATTTTGGCAACCAATATAAAACTAGTTAGATATCAAGGGAGGCCTGCTAATAAAGTTTTATGGACACTTTCAATGGATGATCACAAGACAATCATAGATGCATTAAAAAAGAGAGAGGATGCAGATGGTACAACAGAATAAATAAATATTGGTAAGTATATCTAGTTGTTTATATAGTTAATTGATATATATATTTGTATTTAATCATTTCCTAATTAAAGTTTTATATCATTTTTTTGTTTCAGGTCCGACAAAATTAGATTCTTTATAAACAAGAGAGGAGATGCACATATATTACAACAGAATTCAAATATAGAGATTGGTAACTATATATAGTTCTAGATACATTTAATTGATAGTATAAATTCATTATCTCAACTCCCCTTAATCCACCCTCTTGCATCCCTTCAAGTCATTCTATCAACTCCCCTTAATCCACCCTCTTTCATCCCCTTAAGCCATCCTCTTAAAGCACCCTTAAGTCATATCCTCTTACATCCATGTAATCCATAATCTTGCATTCCTTAAGTCACTCTCATAATTCCCCTTAAGCCATCCTCTTAGGGCCTGTTAACCATATTGTAAGGTTCATGACATGCATCCCCTTAATCCACTATCTTACATCCCTTTAATCCATTCTATCAACTCCCCTTAATCCACCTCTTACATCCCCTTAATCCACTCTCTTACATCCCTTTGAGTCATTTTATCAACTCCCCTTAGTCCACCCTCTTACATCCCCTTAAGCCATCCTCTTAAAGGACTCTCATAATTCCCCTTAAGCCATCCTCTTAGGGCCTATTAATATCCATCTTGTAAGGTTCATGACATGCATCCCCTTAATCCACTATCTTACATCCCTTTAATCCATTCTATCAACTCCCCTTAATCCACCCTCTTACATCCCCTTAAGCAATCCTATTAAAGGACTCTCATAATTCCCCTTAAGCCATCATCTTAGGACCTATTAAGCCATATCCTAGGGTTCATGAGATGCATCATCTTAAACCATCCTCTTAACTCCCCTTAAGCCATTCTCTTAAGACCCCCCTTAAGCTATATATCCTCTTAGGTCCCCTTAATCCATCCTATGGAAAACATTTTTTGAATTTGTATGGAATTTACTATATACTATTCTTTTCTTGCATGAATTTTTTTCTTAAATGACTCGTAAAAATTGTAGTTACTTACATTAATTATTTTTGGAGTTTCTCATCAAGTCGATCTACGAAGTGATTGTTGAATTGAAAAATTATTTTATCAAGAGACTATGTAAATGTCAATTTTGGTCTTCACCTAAAAGTTGATAAGTTTTAATTGTATCTACATGCAAATTTGTGTTCATCATATTATATAGTTGTAATAAACATCTTGATATACATTATATATGTTTGTACAATGTCACTTTTTAAATATCTTGTTCCAATTTTATAGATTATACATTTCATGTCTTGTATTCACCACATTTTATATAATTATTCAATTGTATAGATTATACATTTTATACATACAAGGAGATGGTTTTTTTGTTTATTGATTCAAATATTTGCTATCTAATTGGAAAATAGTTAAAATTACCTGCCCTTAATTTATTATGAATATGATCTAAACTATTTAAGGAATGTTTTAATTTGTCACCTAACCATGTGATAAATTATATATATTAAATATGATTCTAGATAAGAATTTATATAGTGCATATAATACTTGAAAATTAGATAAAATATATAAATAGTCTAATGTATGAGTGCATATAATCATGAAAATGAACATAACAAGATATCATAATTGAGTGCATATATAATCATCATATTAAAGTCAACTGATATAAATAAACACAAATATGATAATAACATGTTCAAAGTAAAACTAGAGATAGATAGTCCATAGAATTTATATGTCAAGTCCAACACATATATTTAAATAAAACTAGAGATCTATAGTCCATAAAATATAAAACCATCTAACTTTCAGGCTGATCGGTCAAATCAAGTCTCCTCTTTGTTCCATGTTGACTAGATGTACCCGCATCATGCTGTAAAAGAGTACAAGAAACTTGAAATTAGATTTAAATTTATTTAGAAATTTTGATATAATTAAACATATTTAAACTTGAAAATATAAACTTTTAGATAAAAATAAATTTAATTAAATATCTAGTATTTATATAGTAAAAATGATTTCTAGTATGCATAAATTACCATATGATCATGTGAATCTGTAATTGGCATATTTTCTTCAATGGGTAGCATAACTGTCACTTGAGAAGATGCAAATGCCTGATCTACTATATCCTGCATATTCATATAAAGCAAACAATATGTGAAAACCTCGAATATATATATATTTAAAAGGTCCGTAAAAATTGTATAGGAGATTTAAAGTAAAGTTTACAACCTCGAATGATATGACCTCATGATCACACACCTAAGATTTCCCATGCATAAATGCCAATGATGTCTCAAGTGCACGACCTGCCATGGGTATCTCATGGAATTCCTACATATTGATGTACAATAGTTCGTATAGATCATTGACACATGTGTATGTAAATGAAAAATTAAATTATCTATCTATGATGTCTATTTAATTTAAACTTAACAAAATTTTGAAAGCACGCACCTGAGTTGATGATGTCTCAGGAGCACTCACCACTGTAACTTGTGGTTGGTCAGTACTAGGTATTGTATGACCTCCCTGCATCTAGATATAATATATGAATTCACACATGTGTACAAATTCAAATTAAATTAGATATATATCCACACAAATTATTTAATATATATTGGTTCAAGTACCTGTCCAAAAGGTGAGCCTAGATCTACAACACTCGACATATGCACACGATGATCATATTGAGTTTTAGGCATCACGTGATCATGCGTCTACACCAAACACTTATTGAATTAATATTATATTATATATATATTTTGATGTTATTATTTTCATGGATTTTTCATATTTCAAACTTGAATTAAATTTAAGTTCAAAATATGAACATACTTGTGTAGGACGATCCTCAAAATATAGTAAATCCAGGTATGACCCCGTCCCAGATGCATGTGCATCGCCTAAAGTGGATTCCTAAGTATCCCTATAGCTTGATCCTCCATGCTCTCTATTGGCCACTTCAGTGGCCGTGTGTGTAGTCTGCTGAGTGAGATGTCCTGAAAGTGAACTCAATTCTCCTAATGTCGATAACATGGTCTACTACTAAAATGAAGCAGGAACACTAGGAGAAGGAAGAGGAATAATAGGAGCAATTGGAGCATGTCACTGAGGATTGACATGTGCTCCTAGTCTATGTTGGGGCATGCCATGCCCAACTCCCTGAAATGGCCTCATATCAAAATAGTTGGGTTTTTTACCCAACTCAAACTCGGACCATAAATTTCTCAAAATGTATAAGGGCACCTCACTGTTTCCATGTGGTGGAGTATCAAACACCATCCACCATCTATCCCAAAAACGTGCAGCTATCTGCAGGTGCCTACACCATAAAATTGAAATTCATTTTTTCGTGGGTGGAATGGGTTGGTTTGTATGGGGATTAATAAAATATTGGCACATGGCTTGTTTGGTAATTTTTAGGTCATTGATTTCTTTATATGACAATCCATCTGCATAGAATTGTCTCCTCTCTTCTCTCCATTGATGGAACCTAACTAGGTCCGCATCAATAGATCAAATAGAATTGACAATAGTTTGCATCGTAGATGCAAACCGTGCAAGATGGGGAGGGACTCTAGGCTCATTTTTTATGAGATCTATATTTCCTTGAATGACAATGAGGTTTGCTCAGATATTCTCTCTTAATTGATCTTCATCAACTACAAGAGGGGGTGGGGGGTTAGGCGGTGGAGAATGTGGAGGTGTGTTAGGGTTATGTTCATGTGGTGGATTGGGATGTATGGGATCTATAGGAATTTCTTGATTGGGCATAAAATCCTCTAAATTAAACAATGGATCCATGTGAGCAATGATATGGCAACTGCATGTTAAACAATTAAAAAATATATATCAACAAACTAATTAAATAATGCACACAATTTGAAAGTTATTTAAAAATCACATTGAACATGCACAAATTCAAAATATATTTCATTTCAAGACCATTTGATTTATAACATTATAAAATCCATAACATTAAAAATTCATAGCATGTACACACATTAAATTGAGTCTAGTGTGGGGTTGTTAATATGAAGGGTAGATTTATGAAATTATGGGGTTTTATTAAATTTTATTTAATCTCATTCATTATTTTCAAATAATACTAAAGATAAGAATGAAAAATTAATAGAAGACATTGAAATGGACACATAGATATATTCACCAAATTTATCCCCTTAAGAAATGTCAAATTCCCCCTTAAGACATCGATTTACGATTTAGGGTATAGGATGGCTTAAAGGGATGTATGTGTAGTAAGGTCCTAGGACAAAATGGTCCATGGCTTAAGGGAATAAAATTTGGTGAAGTTGCCTAAGGCAACCAAATTTCATTTTAAGGTCATACAATTCAAAATGAATAGATGTATTAATCAAGTATGAAAAAATTTAATTAAATCTGAGGACATAAATTGATTTATCTAAATTTTCAAATTTCATGTATATAGATACTATTATAGTTTTTTATATTTTATATATCTTTATTTGTGATTAAATATTGTTAAAGGCTACCTCTAGGAATACTCTCCTAGGTCTAGCTAATCCCAAAGTGAAGGAAAAATTATTCATTCTCAACAATCAGAAAAATGCAAGTACAAATATCATGAATCTATAACATGCAAGTACAAATATCTAAAAATGCTAGAGGGCTATCTAGGAAATTTAAGCAACCAAAATATTCCACAACCATCACTTTGTACATCCAAATAGAAGAACAAGGTTTTTTGGGAGCTTCTAGGTCACTAAGAGATCAACTCTACAACTAACATGTAATGAGGGTGAACAATAATCCAATTCTTCTATTTAACCATGGATTTAAAGACTGAAACCAACATAAGAACTTTAAATAGTATTCAAAACAACTAGTACTTTCTCATGTAACTAAGAAGCCAAAAGCAAGAACCCAACATGAAAAAAGAGAGAAATAAGAATATATGCAACTATAAGAAGGAAAGAGATATAAATATACTTTATGAATCCTATTTCAAGAATAACTATCCTCTAATTTACCACACAACTCAATGCATTGTTAGATGATTTATGGTTATAATATACTCATAGGGATTCTATAGAATACAACAATGATATCAAAAATACTAATCCTATTAAAAAAAAGGATAGAATAACTCTATAAGATACATTGCATACATCTTCTACCCCAAGAATCCAATATATAGACATAAGGATTCCTAGGAAATAACAAAATGGCAACACCATAGTCACTAATAATGCATGAAAATACTATGGTAAGTAATTTTTTATGACTCTCACATGTGTTGACCCATCCTAAAATAGATAATAACTCTTACACAATCTCTTTATTTCAACTTCACTATACAAGTTGGCCTAACTAACTCTCAAGAACTCATCTAAGAGACACAAGATCTCTATAGTGGGACAAAGTAGTTAAGAAGAAATTATAAGTTTAACACTAACATTAAAATTTATAATCTCATTCATTGTTTTCAAAGAATACTAAAGATAAGAATGAAAAATTAATAGAATACATTCAAAGGGACACATAGATATATGCTATTGACCTAATTGAAATGTACAAAATAAACAAAGATGAGCTTGAGCTCTACTCACCAAATTTTGAAAACTTCTTTGATCCCCTTAAGAAATTTATTATTAGGACCCCTTAAGACATCGATTTATGATTTAGGGTGATAGGATGGCTTAAGGGGATCTATGTCTAGTAAGGTGGACTAGGAAAAAATATTCCATGGCTTAAGGGAATAAAATTTAATGGAGTTTCATAAGGCAACCAAATTTCATTTTAAGGTCCTACAACAAAATGAATGCTAAATAAGGGTTTAGGGTTTAGATTTAGAGATTTGTTGACATGAAAACATATATAAGAAACATGATGGATTTTGAACCTATTTGAACCTCCAAGCACTCTTGGATGATTTAAAAAGGAAGAGGAGATCTAAACCCTAAACCCTAGACCCAATTTTTTTTCTAATCATATATTTTTTGAAACATTTCTATGAAATAGAATCTTCCTTTGAATATTTATATAAATTCTAGATGTGCATGGATTTTCAAAAGAAGAACCTAACTGCGACTAAGTGAGGAATCAATTAATCAATTAAATAAATAAATAATCTTAGAAAATAAACATTTGGTTATAGAATTGAAAGGCAACCAAATTTAATTATAAGGTCCTACAACAAAATGAATGCTAAATTAGGGTTTAGGGTTTATATTTAGAGATTTGATGACATGAAAACATATAGAAGACACATGAATAAATTTTTACAAGTAAATGAGAAACCCTACCACCTAAACTTAGTGCTTTGAATAAAATATGTGACATTCTAGGAATAGCTTCAATATATCAACAATTAGGAATTTTAGATTTCAATTATAAGTAAGTTGTTGAGTTATGATGGATTTTGAACCTATTTGGACCTCTAAGCACTCTTGGATGATTTAAAAAGGAAGAGGAGATCTAAACCCTAAACTACAAGTTTCTCAAAAAAGTAATTTGAATTAAATTCCAAATTGAAATGTTCATGCTACAAGTTAGCTTTGATACACTAGTTTAGAGAAAGTACAACATTTAGTTTTCCTAATCTAGAACAATGCCACTACATATGAGAGTTAAAATAGGAATTAGATTACACACTTGTCCTATAGATCTTATGAATAACATCCTATAAATTAAGGCTTAAATATGATCATAATGCATCCTTACATAATTCACAAAGGATCTAATCCAAATAAGAGAAATGGGTAGAAATAATTCATGTTTCACATTTTAATATTTATTTGATTTAATAACATTTATGTGTCTAGCTCTATCCATATTGCACATAGTCTATCTATAGCCCATTTTAGTTTTACGTAAATTAGGGTAAATAGTCCATTTTAGGTTTACGTAAATTAGGGTAAATAGGGTTTTAGGTTTACGTTTTAGGGTTTATGTCCAAAGATTAACCTATGTAAATTTTGTAAACTAGGGTTTCTAGGGTTTTGAAATTTCTAAGTTTTAAATGTGTTCAATTTAGGTTTAGCTTTTACGGTTTTCAATTTACAATTTAAATTTTTTTGTTTCGTTGACATTTTTGGTTTTTTAAAAATGCAATTAAAAACAATAAAACATTGAATTAAAATAGACTAAACAAACAAAAATTGAATAATAATTAAAAACAAAAAAAAAATATAGAAAGAAAAAAAATTAAGAATTCAACTAACCTGGAGGTCGACGAGGTCGCTAGTGTCAATGGGAGGAGGTGGCAGTCAAAATTTTGTAGCCTCTAAAATGCGTACACACTCTCCTTTCTCCTTCTCCATCCCAACTCAGAATGGTGGAAAATGAATTACAGTCGTTTATTTAAAAAAATAAATACTTTCTCGAAACGCGTACATGTTTCAAAATGCATACGCGTTCTAAATGCGTATGTGTTTTAGGTTCACATACACGAGCCTGAACGCATATGCATTCAGACCCAGGCCTGGGTACCCCATTCATAACACGTACACTTTTCTTTGAAAAAACGTACACGTTTCTTGCGAACCTTTTTTTTCCCGAGATTTCCCCTCTTTGTGTACCCAACTTCTTGCTTTTACCCCTATGATAGTATGATTTAGAAAAACATCGAAGATTCTTCAGTAAGATTGCTCCCAAAATTCATAATATTTTTGGAGGAGTAACAATGATGAAGGTCAAGACAACTTATAGAAAACATGGTTTTTGAATGATAGGCTCTTTTGATGTGTTTTTTATGCACTTCTCAACACAGGTAGTGTGTAGTTGCACTACCTCTCTTGAAAGACAATCTTCCACAATCAGATTGCAGAACACTATCCCATGGTCTCTAATGTCAGGTCTTGAGAGTGCTTGGGATATCTTAGTTGTTTGATGTGATTTTGTTGGAATCACAAGGTGGTCTTATAGATGGATTGCAAAGTGGGGGAGTTGGGTCTTGAAACAAAGTTCTTAAGATGGGAGAGTTGTTGTGCATTTGCTATAGGTTCAAACAGCAGTCTTGAACTCCATTTTTGTCATTAGATTTAGCTTTATGATGTACAATGAACCTTAGCATAGGTCACTCATTAAATAAAATGAAAAAGGGTAGGGAAGAGAGGAGGTTCCTGGGTCTGCAGCTAATTGTGAATTAGTGATAATGGAGTTCCTGCAATGGACAACTTCTTGGAAACAATATTTCACTTAACCAGAAATCTCAGTCTCATGGAATTTGTGCTATCTTCTAAGGTCTACAAATATTTCATCTTTCATTCACTAGGTACATGCGTGAACAAAGATGAAGGTTTGGAGTAGCTTTGAATTTAAGTCTAGACTAACTTTACACAGTTATCTACCATCAACAAACATCAAAAAGTATGGACTAAGAAGGCGTCTACACTGCAGGGATTTCACAACCACAAAACAACATTCCTAAAATCTACTGAAGTAAGAAAATAGTTAACTAAAATAGCAGTGCAAATCTAAGACAAGCATCTAACAATGGAGGTTGAATCAAGTAACATGTAAGAAACTATGAAAATGCACCAAGTCAATGTATTTTCATTATAAATTTCTGCAGTATGTCTTTACAACAACTCAACTCTCTTTTCAAATGAGAGGAGAGCCCTATTTATAGTGCCCCAAAAGTCAAATGAATGGCCAGGATTAATTCTCATTGTGTGGCCAAGATTCATTACAAAATAGGGTTTCACCAACCCTCAATATTTTACAATTTAAAATTACATTTTGTCCCCTTTCCCCTATTTCGTCCTCTAGTGACGACACTATAGCATTTTGTCCTTTTGCTGATTGTTGTTTTATTGTAGCTACTCTTTAGGGGGGATCTTTATCATCAACTAGGTTGTCCTTCTGCTTTGTAGAGGCTGTGTATTCTATGAACTTTAGGATGACCGGCCGGAGTTTTCCTACTTCAACAATCTCATACCCCAGCACCTGGTAGCTCCACTCTTTTGCATTATCTTCCAACCTCTTCCAGTCCTCATTGTATTTTGTGCCTTGGTCTCTGAATATCTTTGATTGATCGAAGGAACGGGCAACAAAACTCATGAACTCTACCATTATTTCACCAGATATCTCATTCTCCATTTTCTTTTGGAAGTAAGGCTTCACCTTCTCTGGATCCATTTGCACTGCGGGCATGCCATACTCCATCATGAGCTTGAGGTATCGGGTGCATTCCAACCTAATTTCCTTGATCCACTCGATATCCAGATCCACTTTACTCATTATCTGTTCCAGCCTTTCCTTCCTGTTGCCAAAGTCTCGCCACCACACATCCATCAACTAGTGATCGTCCTTGTTAAATGCAAGCTCCTTTTCCGATGTGGCTTCTGGCAACTGTATGATAGCCTCGATCTTTGGGAAGGTGGAGTCGTATGTTACAGGGAAGTTAGTGCATAGCTTCTTTGTGCCCTCCAAAGATTGTTGCAAGTCCAAGAACTTGTTGGTTGTCCGAACAACCCAGCTAATTCCCATGTTTTCAATGTATAATACTTGCCGAAACTAGTCCTTGCAGTCTTTTCCATGTTATTTATCCTTTCCATCTTATCAATCTATTCCTTGGATAGTAGTTGGGGTGTGGTTGTGGACGTGGTAGGTAGGTCATCCACCAAAGACCATTGCTGGATGTAATCTGTTAGAGCAACCACCTTTGCTTTGAGCTTATCTTTTGAAATCTTGTCCTGCTTTATCAAATGTACCACCATGGCCACTGACTCCTCAAGATGCCCTATCTTCTATTCTCTGGTGGTGGTCCCCAAGTTAATGGTAGAGATGTTATAACTCATGCCAGCCTGGCCCACCACAGGGGTTGCTATTTGCACAACTCGAGACCCAGAAGCATCCATCATTACCCTAGATCAGATCTTAGGCTTCTTCTCCTTCTTTTTTGTGATTTGTGCTTAGGCGAAGATAGCCTCTAGTCTTGCCCTCAGGTCTCTTAGTACGAGAGTTTTCCTTTCGAGCTATTTTTGTAACCATTTAGGCACGAAAGACTTTCCCTTAGGTGACTCACGATCATCCTCCCCCCTCTCGGTGAAGGCCTTTGTTTCCTTATCTTCTGGAACCCTCTCTTCCTCTCTGGCAGCATCTCTTTCTTCTTCATCAGATTCCTAGATGAACACAAGGTGTTTAATAGGAGGTTTGGTAGATAATTGCTGCAAGGGACTTTCTTTTTCTTCCATTTCCCCTCCTTTCTCTCTCTCAGTTTGTTCAACCTCATGCACATGTTCCTTGAGCTGTTCGATTTTGAGGCTTCTGTCTGCTTGAGCATCACTCTCAGGTATATCTTCTTCTGGATTATCCTTTTGTTGTTTTCCTTTTCTAAGAGGTGATGTTTCTGCCTCCATCTCAGTGCCCTTCAACTACCAAGCCAACTCTTCCTCAAGATCATCGTCGAAGGCCTTCACTATGACCTTACCACCGACATCCTCCTCCTCATCCCCGCTCTTAGAGGAACCATTTCCTTCTTCTTCATAGGCAACCCTATCAATAGTGTGTTGTTCATACTCTAGGTGCTCATGATATTCATCGCCCTCCTCTTCAAAGGGCTTTAAGGCCTCTTGTTCTTGCCTCTCCCTCTCCTTATAGATTAACATAGTGGCTTCCATAGCTAGTGGCCCTGTTAGAGGTTGTGAAGGTTTGGCAGTAGTGAGGACCTGAGCTAAGGCTGCTTGAAGAGTTGGAACCATGAGGATCTAGGAGAGCTCGGAAGGGATATTCTGCATATGTTTCGAGAAGGCCTCAGGCATGGTGGGAGCGGGCATTGGTGCAACCACTGTAGGTAATGGGAGTGATGTGGTGGGTGACATGGCAGTGGAGGAAGGAGGAGTAGTTATGGCAGAGGAGTCAATTACGATCACTAGCTCGGTCGGGGGTGAAGGACAAGATGGACAGAGATGTCCACCATCGGTGGGGATGTAGCGACCATATCTAGAGATACAGGTGGTGCGACAGTTGGGGTAGGGAGAGCTAAGATGGGTTCTAATTGATTTGTACCCTTTACTTCTTCCTCTTAGATTAAGGGTTGCTCTGTGGTGCCCTCTGTTTGCTTAAGTATTTTGGAGGGTGAGCCTCCTATTTATTTTTTGTATAAACCTTAGGGTCAGGAGATTTTTCTATCCCATCTCCTTCCTCTTCTTAGACTTGGTGATTGGAGGAGACTTGGATGTCCCACCGGTTGAAGTGGTGGCAGTGGCATCTTCTGTGGCACTAGGTTCACTTTTGAGTCCTTCATAAGTCAAAATTACCTCCTGTTGTCTTAATCGGGCTACCTGTCCATCAACCCACTCCTTGGTACGGGCCAAGATTGTCTTGGTTATGATATCGAGTTCATCGACCTCCTGCTCATCCTAGTCAATTGTTTGGTACTGGAAAATTGGTGACTGTGGGGTACGTGGGGTCCATTATGGTGCTATCGTCTTCTTCGACTTTGTCTAGTATGGAAAACAGTTGCACCTTCCTTACAAAATGCAGTCATCCGCATATAGTGCCTTGCACGTACCTCTTTATCATCTTGACAATCCCCCAAAAAGTCTTCAATGTGGTGGAGATGAGCGAACCCTGGTCCCAGTGCCTTCTTTACATACCCATGTGGATCCATTCGAGGGCGAGTAGTGTGTAGATGAAAATGGCAATCCTTTAGTTCTTTCTCGGAGTTACCAGCACACTGAGAAGTTTGTAGCTTATACATGCCCTAGCCAAGAGTCATGGGATAAGAGATCCCTACTATATGTTTGCCACTGAAGATCACCTGTATGTGTTGGAGCTACCGAGAAAGCTCCAATAGGATGATTGGGTCATTGGGGTATCGAGGCAGCTTGTTTTTCCTTTCGGTGAAACCTTGGGCATAGATGTATATGAACTTTGGGTATTGAATGAAGAGGAAGGAATATTGCTTCAAAAAAGCCCGAGCACTATGGGAAACCATCCTTTCGAAATCCCCATCAATCATTCTAACAATATGGCCGATGAAGGCATCATTTACTCTGTAGTACTCCCTCTTGAAGTTTCGGTACTGGAGCTGGGGGTATCTGTCATAGGATTTGAATCTTCGACCTTGCTCCTGATCGGGTGCCACAAACAACCCGTTGTACTATCTCAAGTCTACCAAGGAGTATATGAGATATGAAGTCATATAAAACTTAGAACTCTTCTTCACATTGATGAAATTCTCATGGAAGTAGTTGCTTATTATACCTCCCCAATAAAATGTGGTCTTTGTGGTAACGTTTTCATTCCCATGAAGGATTTTCTCAACAAAGTACACCATCCACCCTTGAAACAAGGCCATAGTAGGGAGGCCCCTAACCCTGCTTAGCATTGTGACCAAATCATGGTAGTCTTCATAGAAATCATTGCGGAAGAGTTCGTTAGGAACCTTCATGGTGCTGCCCCACTTTTCCTTGAGCCAATGCTGATTTATTAATTTCCTGTAGCCTATAGGGTTACCATCCCACACCACCTTGCACTCGTCAATGGTAGGAGTTTCCATTTCTTGAGATGTGGGAATATGAAAGCTTTTTGTGATTCCTCCAACTGACATGTCGGCGAGAATGTTACCATTCCTGCCAACAATTGTCCTTGTGTTGGACTGATACGCCTGTTGACAAGCCATGACCAATTCAGGGGCCATGAGGGATGGGGGTAAGCCCGAAGCTTTCGTGATTCCACTCTGTCTTATCAATCTTTCAAGTTTTGTTGTTGGATTGACCCTGACCCTTTGTGTAAATTCATCAATATTGATGTGGCCTATGTTGGTGTCGGTGATTTACTTTCAATCCATGGTAACCTTTGAGTGCAAAGGCTCACCCTAGAATTGGTATTTCATTTGGTCTTTGTCTTCTTCCCTCAAGGATTTTTTCTTGACTTCTTTCCTTTGTCATTTTCGATGGCTGCCCCCGACGGTCTCGCACCTGATTCCATATATTCTGCAAGCAAAGGCGTAGTAAGTACAATTGATCATGAAAGAATTTATGTTAGTTGAAATCCCAAAGATGAAATCCATTTTAAATAATCTATCAAGCATAACATGATACTTTTACCTCTTGATGCCATTGGTATTTTGATTGAGGGCTTTGGGACAGTCCGGGCCCGGAGGGCCGGACTTCTCTAGTAGGAATGTTGTTTGGGAAGGAAAATGTGGTGGAACGATATGGGAGATTCATTTTGATGGAATTTCAATAATTTACAAGGTTTGCAATGGAGAGAACCAAGATTCAACATGTGGGTCAAGATCAAATTTCAGATTTGGGCTCATTTGGATTGGTTTAGGAGGATCCGAAGGTACAAGGTCAGAAAACCATCTAGAGATGGTCGTTTGAAACACTCGAGCAGAAACAAAGTTCTGTAGATGGAACTCCGGGGTCCAGGGCCCGGAGGATTGAAGGGCGGCTAGAAGATTACAATTTTCAATTTGAAAGGTTGGGCCTAAGGCACCGGGCAGTTGCCCAATCTTTGCCATTTGGAATGGCTATTACTAGGTAGAAGTTCAGAAGGGGCGGTGTGGCGGATCGGACCTGGCATGAGGGTCGGACGGAAGATTTTTATTTTGAAACTCACGGTAGTTAGGAAGGTGGAGCTCGGAGCTCGGAAGGGCGAGCAAGATTCAACAGAGTTTTCCAATGGCGAAAGGAAGCCTAGGATCCGAGAGGTGAAAAGATGTCAAGAACTTTCTGTTTGCAACAGCAAAGACCACACGGAGTCGCCAAGAGAAATTGATGTCATCGCGATGTCTTGGCAAAGGCATTATGTCCTATCGAAGATAAGGAGACTCAGGATAGTATTCCCAGTCGGAGAAAGGTCTCCCTGACCTGGTGATGTCTCTCTGACCTGCTTCGTGTTCACCCAAGGATGAGGGGGTCGGCATAAGGTCTCAGTGACTTCTCTTGGTCTCGCCGACTAGCGATAGAACATGAGAGACCTTCGGTGTGTGAAAGATATAGTCACAATGAACATATCGAAAGGGAGAGGTCTCAATGACAGAATGAAATATTGACAAGATGAAAGGAGCCTGCTATGAGCTCTTGGTGACAGGGTTTTTCTTGCCGATAGAAAGACTTCGGCGTGAGAATTACTGTGTCCTGGAGATCAAATAAAAACACACGAAAGGCTTCGGTGAGACACAGGATGACCTACATGAAATCTCACTGACCCCAAAGGGTTACAACAACTAAAAGAATAGAGCTTGATGAAAGAAAAAGTGCTCGATGGGAGGTCTCACTGAAGGATAGATGTCTTGGTAAAGTAAGATGACCATCGGTAAAGCTATTGGATCCTGCTATGACCTCCTACCAACTAGTCTTGCCGATAGCGAATATGAACAAGCATGTCAATGAGACATTTTCTTATAGAGTGAGGTCTCGGCGAATCCTCCTTGTCTCACCGACAGAGTAGCTCAGGGAGAATAAGGTGCATTTGGTAAGGGGTCCATTGTAACATATCGCCGAAAGCAACAAGTGTTGCCGATAAAGGGCAATAACTAAGGAATGGGAAGACAGGAACCATTCGTCGTTAGAGAGCGGTGAGAGCACGGAAATCCAGACGCAAAATCCTGGAGACCCGAGCCCGAGAGAGATAAAGGTTGTTTCAAAATTTTTGGTTTTTCGCTAAGTGTTAGCCGGTGAAGGGAGCGTCTGGGCTCGAGGGGTGCGAATGTGCCTGCGAAGAATGACCACTCGGGGATAAAGCTCTAAATTAATTATGAGGGTGCTATGTTGGTTTTCTCAATTTTTGAGGACATAGGTTTTGTTTGTTGTGCCATATTTCATCATTCATATGTCCTTTTGATCATTCTTGTTCATTTTAAGCTTTAGAAATCATGAAAACATTGTTTGGGAGGGTGAACGAAAAACCTACCTCGAACACTCGATGCAGCAAGGTGTGGGATCCACCAGCGGTCAGGAAGTGAAGGAAATGGGTGATGATCGAAGGAGGTTTCAAAGATGGTGGACTCACCTCTAGAAAGCTCTGATCTCTTACTGTGATACTGACAAGTGAGAATGACAGGCTTAGGTAAGCACTTTATACCCCAATTACCATTAATGGGCGCATTGAATGCAAGTACAGTAGACATTTGGGTTGGTGTATTTAAATTCACTAACGACAGCAGGAGGCCCAAGGTCCAGAGGCTAGGAGGGCACAGGGAAATGGGCATTTGGAACTTTCAACTCGGAGGGGTCGACGGTGACAAAGAGGGAGTCGGGGCCCAGAGGGCAGAGTTTTGCCGTCAGGAACGGTGAAACCTTCACAGAATTCTGGACGCAGAAGTCCAGAATTTTAGGCCCAAAATGTTTGAAAGCAGCCAATATTTCATCGTAAACCTTCAGACGGTGATGATGGAGCTGGGACCCAGTGTCCGGGAAGAATCAACCCATCCACCTTCTAGAACTGCGGACACAATAGGGAAACCCGACTAGGGAAATCTAAAGAGGCAGACCCAGCCAGGCCCAAGGCCACTAGCAGAGGCAAATTTCCAAAGAGACCCCACAAGGTGCCAAAACTTGACAAAACAAGCCAAGGGGAAGCATGGTCAACCTATGATGAAACTTTGGAAGAACATTGACCATCCGGGGCATGAAACGGGGCACGCAAAATGAGGCGGCGATAAAAATGACCTGACAAGGCGAAAGAAAAAGAGGGTCCCCATTTAGAACAAGGCGTGTGTGCTAAGGGCACAACAAATGGTGACTCCACTGGGAAATGCTCCTAAGCGTTCCAAGGATAAATATTCATTCAGGACCTAGAATCTCTAGTTTCGCAGACCAGGAGTGGCTCCCAAAGGTGGATCTAGGAGAACGAGATCCTTAATTGGGTCAGTTTACAGGACATCATAGAAGTGTGTGCAGTGAATTCATTCCTTTCCTCGGGATGGTGACCAGGGGCTACTAATCCAACTGAGCAAGTTACATAAATCATCTAGCACCAAAAGTAACCCAGACATTGCTCCGCTGCTAGTCAGGCGTCCATAGCCCCAATAGAGTTGTCGCTGTAATCCCACAGATATTGCTCTACTGCTGGCTGAGTGTCCATAGCCCCGATAGAGTTACCCGAACACCCATATGGTTGCTTATTTTTTAGAATTCCTTTTCTATTTTGTTTTGATATTTCCTTCAGTGTTCATTTTGAGATAACTTCCTTGCTCGACCGGGTAAGCATCAAAGCCTACAATGGGTTTGGGACCGCAGTGGTCACTAGAGCAGACTTGAGATTTTTCACTCACTAGGGTGTCATAGCAACCATGGTACAATCCTTTAGAAATGATTATTATATGTCTTGTGCAAGATCCAAGATGTGTGTAAGGATATCCAATCCAGGGTCAAGTTTTGAGCAGAGTTCAAACAGGGAAATCATTCATGGGTAGCTTTCAGAGATCGATGGTTGAGAGTGAATGTTTAGCTAAAGAACACCAAGGACAGATAGTAAAGTAAACCATTCGTCAAGTGAGCACGACCGCCACTAAGGGGCGAGGACCATCTTTTCTGAACAAAATAGTTGAGAAACAAAAGTAAAAGGAGTGACGCAAAATAGAAAGATGCAAGCAAATAAAAAGGGCAACCTACTCTAACCTATATACAACATTTACAAAGAAGAGCTCGAACGAGCTCAAGCCTAGAAGTAATGCTTCAGGTGCTACCCATTGACCAGTAATGAGACATACTCACCAGTTAGGGTCATTAGGCAGAAGGAATTGTCTCCCAAAATCTTAGCTATTTGAAAGGGGCCAAGCTAGAGCTTGTCAAATTTGTTGTGTCCCCCTTTCTTTCCGTGGGCCTTGTCCCAATACATGACCAAATTTGCAATTCTAAAGGCCCTAATTTTGGCTCGGTGATCAAACCATCTCTTAAGCATGCCCTGATGTTTGGAAAAATTTTCTATTGCACGGTCCCAAACTTCCTCTAAATGCAAGAGCTCAGCTAACCGAGCCTCCCTATGATCTCCCCCTTCATAAAAATCATTGATAAACTGCAAAGTAGGAATCTTTAGATGGATAGGAAATATGGGCTCTAGGCCATAAACAAGGTGGAATGGGGAATCACCAAGGGCAGCCTTATGGTGAGTGCAATCAGTGCAAAGGGTGAAATGGAGATGGGTATGCCAATCCTTGGGATTCCTATCTAGCAGTTTCTTGATCACGGTAATCAGGTTCTTATTGGTGGACTCAGTGAGGCCATTGCCTTGGGGGTAGTAATTAGATGAAAATTGAAGGGAAATCATGTAGTCAAATGCCCAACTAGCAAATTTCAATGAAGCAAAAGCAGGTCCATTGTCACACACTAAAGCATAAGGACAACCAAAGCGATTTAAAATGAAACTTTTCAAAAAATTAGTAAATACTTCAGTTGTGCATTGCTTACATACAATTGCTTCTGTCCATCTAGTGTAGTAATCAGTCGCGGTAAGAATGTACCTGTGTCCCGTGGATGCTAGAGTGCTTATCGGACCGATGAAATCGAGACCCCATTGCATGAATGGCCTTACCTCCAACACAGGCTGTGGTGGGACAACAACATTCTTTTCCTTGGTGGCGACTGTTTGACACGTGTGACATGAGCAGATATGACAATGAGCATCTTTGAAGATAGTTGGCCAATAATATCCCGCTCTCAATATTTGATGCGTCATGGAAGAACCAAATCCATGGCCATTGCCAAATTTATCATGAAATTATTTTAAAACGGGGCCAGCTTCCTCTTTGTACCTAGACATCTTAAGTAAATGCCTTTGTAGTTCTTCTTGTAGAGAATGGAACCTTGTAGCATGTAGCCATTGCTTTCAATCTAAGGGCATGCTTTTGGACTCCCTGTAGGTGCGGCAGACACTTATGGTTCAACAAATAATAGACAACATTATCGTACCATTCTCCTGGGGAAACATCCTCAAGTTGGTATTGCTGCACAGTGGGTTCGGGTCTAGCCTCTGCTGCTGCTTCAACAATTGTGTGGGTAAGTGCTTGTCCTCTCACCAGCTTCATCGGTTGGATCTCCATGTCATATTCCTAGAGCAGGGTGACCCATTTGGCTCTCCATTCACCTAATTTTTTTTGCATGAGCAACATTTTTATTGCTGGGTTGGGGACAATGACAAACACCTTATTGCTCAAGATATAGTGCCAAAATTTCTTCACCCCTCTAACGAGAGCATATGCCTACTTTTCTACGTTGTGATATCGTAATTCAGCGTCCTTCAAGGGAGTACTCATGAAGGTGATTGGGTGTTCATTTCCTTCATCATCTTTCTGAGTTAGGATGCTAACACAAGAATTTTCTGAAGTGAATGAGTAGATGTAGAAAGGCTTCAGATAATCTAGACTGACTAACATAGGTGCCTCGACAATGGCCCGTTTAATTTCTTTGAAGGCTTGTTTGGTGTCGAAAGTCTGCTCAACTTTGGTATCCTGTTTCAACATAGCATTGAGAGGTTTAACAATCTCCGCGAAACCCATGATGAATTTCCTGACAAAGTTGATCTTTCCAAAGAAGGATTTTAATTCCTTCTTGCTGCTTGGTGGTGGGATTTTCAATAATGACTAGATACGTTCAGAGTCTATGGAGATTCCTTGTTCTGAAATGATGTGTCTGAGCAATCTACCTTCAGTCACACTGAAAATGCACTTCTTTGGGTTAAGGGAAACCCCAAACTCTCTGCACCTTTGAAACACCTTGCATAAATTAGAGATGTGATCACCTCACTTTTTAGAAAACATAGTTAAATCATCCATATAGATGATTATGCACTTGCCGATCAGATTCTTGAAGGCGATATCCATGGCGCATTGGAAGGTGGCACTAGGGTTGATGAGCCCAAAAGGCATCCTCCTGTAAGTAAACGTCCCCCACTTGGTGGTGAATGTCATTTTATGATGATCTTTATACTGTACCATTACTTGGTTGTACTCGGAGTACCCATTGAGGAAAGAAATCATTTGGGATCCATTGACGATCTGCAGCACTTCGTCCAATGAAGGCACTAGATAGTTGTCTTTCTCCGAAGCTTGGTTCAAATTGCGGAAATCAACACATAATCAAATCTCCCTATTCTTTTTTCTAACCTGAACCAGGTTGGCAGCCCATGTGGAATGCCTGACCTTGAAAATAATCCTTGCCGAGAGTAACTTCTACACTTCTTTGTAAACGACAGGTTCCAACAAGGCATTAATAGGACACTGTTGCTGGCGGAATGGCCTCACTTTGGTCTTAAGAGGTATGGTGTGCATGATGATGGATTTGTCATATGTTTTTAAATCCTCATAGCTCCATGCCACCACGTCATGGTACTTCCGCAATGCATTAATAATTCCCTTCTTTTCCTCAGGCGTGCACACTTTGCCAATAAAAACATTCTTGATTTTCTCAGCTGTCCCAAGGTTGTGGGCATCACACTGGTTGCTTATGGATTCTTTCTTTGTTTGCTAGTTCTGGTCTATGATCTGGTCCAATTCAAATATACATTCCAGTTGAACCATGCCCATGGGAATCATGTTGGTTTTTAGGTTAATAACCCCCTCTATGTCCAATTCGGCTTCCTACAGATCAACTTCATCAATTATTGGGGCTGCGAAGACATCAGAACTCATAATAAACTCAAGAATATGTTTTTCATCATTGAAGACCTAAAAATGAGTGACATTATTCTGGACCGATGGCATAGATGTCAACTCAATGGTAAATTTCTTAAGCTCGTACAAAGAGAGGGGTTGTAGAGTGTTGGCTGCTTGAGCCAAGGCATCAACTGTACGATTCTGAGCATGAGGGATCAATTGTATATTGAATGTATTTAAACCTTCTAGGAGGTCCCAAACCTTATGCCTATAGTTTTCCAGCCTTCTATCATGGCAGGAATACAATTTCCTAACTTGCTGAACTACGTGTTCTGAATCCCCAAAAACTTGCAGCCTTTTGAAATTTTTCTTCAAGGCCATGAGAAGGCCATGGACCAAAGCTTCATATTCCACTACATTATTGGTGCAATAAAACTACAATCTATGAGTGGTGAGAAAGGTTTTACCCATTGGGCTGATAATTTCGAACCCAACACCAACTCCTTGTTTTGATTTGGACCCATCAAATCAGAGTGTCCAACATGTGGAAAGTTCTTTAACTTCAGGTCCGACTAAGTTCTTACTCCCCTTCAGCTGGGCGGTTGCCTCCCCAATCTCAGGAGAATCTTCTTGCCTAGTGTGTTGAATAGGGGGTGGTTCTGTCAATACCTCCTTTGGTGTTTCCTTTTGCAGGGTAGCTAATTTCTTAATATGTTCCACTGCTATTCGACATAAGCAGTAGTCAAATTCAGAGTGGGTAGCATTGTGAATCCTACACCAATTCGGCAATAAGAGATCCTAGAAATTCATTCGAGCTCTTAGGCTGAACTGATCCCTTGAACACTTTTCTATATACTCCTGGAAACCAGTGAATAGTCCCTAGTTGTCGCTTTCATCGTGTTTGTCATCTGTTTCTACCAACACTTATGCACTCAAAGGAATTTGAATACAATCAGTCGAAGGACCACATAACACTAAGAGAACTTCAACGGTGTATTCTTTCTGAGGCTCAACCTCATTTTGGCAGGAAAAGGGACAATAATTTCCCAACTCTATCTCAACAAAAAACACTTCATTGAGATTGTTGTATTCCGTGATCATGTATTTCATACAAGGTTCACGGTTAATACGGATTTGGTTTGGCAGCCCCTTCCATGGTAGCCACATGTGAGAAAGGTCTGTGGCAGTATATCCATTCAATGCCTTGGTGAATTCCCTCCCCAAGATGATCCCATAGGCGTCAGGAATGTCCACCACTTGAATATCAATGACTTGTTGTATCCGTGGGTCTACAAAAATCTACATCAAGATCTGACTCATTTCTTCCACAATGTTGATATCTGTTTTACCCAGCTGGGTCACCTTCCTCCTTGAAGGTGTGGGAGTAATTCCAAGAGCCTTGCATACTACCAAGGGCAGAACATTGGTAGACGCTTCTGAATCAAGCAAGTAGTTGTGTAAGTTCTTCCTGAATATTCAGATGGTGGTAAGGAAAGGAGGAGTTTCCAACCTTCCTTGGAAAATACCCGTGGGTGTGTCCATGTGAGCTACCTGACCCCATTCTTATCTCCAATTTTATCCTTGGCCTGTCTAGATAGCTGATCTTTAGAACCCTGCCTAGTGTTATGATCTAGTTCCTTTTCTGTTTGCCTACTGGTAGATTGATTTATAGGAACATCCTTCCTTTTCCCGATATTATCCTGTATCTCCGGTTCTTTCCTAGGCTCTTCAAAGGTGACTCTCTTAGCTAACATTTCCTACATTGTACTGGAGGATGGGGTCCCATTAAGGACCCTAAAGAAGGTGTGCCTTACGGTAGGGACTCTAAGTAGTTTAAAGGCAGACAAACTTATTTTTACCTTTTTGAACTCTTTTGCCACGTATTCACTCATTTGCTTAATCTTTGAACTAAAGGCTTGATCTATAGCAGAACTAGGAGGTTGGACTTTCGTTTGACTAGACTGATTTTGGGATTGGCCTTGAGGCTAATTCTATGACTGATTTTGAGGCCTGTTATTGTTAAAATATTGGATGGGTACATGGGGAAGTCTTGGGTTGTTGCTGGCATTGGGGTCAGGTGGGGTGGCGAAATTGTTTGGTGGAGTAGAGGTTGTAAAAGGTCCACCCGCTTGTCTATTCCTAAAGAAGTAGGGAGTTGATCTCTGATGGAACATGTGGACCTAATCTATGAATGACTCTTCTTCGTCTATTGGACCATTATCTACTAAATCAAAAAGCTCAGCCAAAATTTGTTTGTTACTTACCTCTTGCACTTCTTCACTCCCAACGGGAGTGGGCTCGACTTCAGGAGTGTTGCGGTCACCCCACGGAAATGACGCTTGGTTTACCATGAGACAAGAGGAATCATATGGCTTAGATGGGATGATGTCCCTGCAGGTGGCATTATCGACTGTGTTTTGCACTTCCACTTGGAATATTTTGGTAGCTATCTAGAATTCAAGGCAATCCAACTCGAAATGTCTGCTAGTTTTGTGAATCCAGCACCATCCAGACAAAGCTGCCTTAGCTAGGTACACTCCACTAGTTGTCTTTTTGTTGTTGGCCAGCTGGTCAAAAGGGGTAGGAACACCTCCATTGTTGGGCCTAGTATTCCATGTGCAATTCTACCTTTGAGAAGGTCTCCTTTCTGAATTTTGATTAGCGATTTGTCCCTTGTCATAATTCTTCCTAGAGGAAGTGCTTACTTCTTGATTATCCCTACTGTCCTTAATGTCTCAGTTATCCTGATTAAGATTGGCCTAGAAATTACGCTGGGAGGCTTGTAACTGATTATTCTAATTTTTAAGGTGTGTCATTTCTGTGGACATTTTCTTATCATCTCTGTCAGTTCCTCTAACTTGTCTTTCTTAGTTGTGTTACCTGGTTGTGGCACTGGATTTTGGAGGAAGGCGGGCAGGGCTATCAGCTGATTTTGATATGCTGGAGGAAATTTTGGCCCTGATAAGTATAATGGTGCCTGGGGTTGCTGCAGATGCACTTGTTGTTGTGGAGCAGCCTGAGAATAGCTATGTTGTGGTTGAGGCTGCAAATAGGAAGGCACAGGAGGTGCATAATTCAGTGGCTATCCCAGATGTGGGATGATGGGCAACTAAGGCACCTGGTTCATAAGAGGGGTCTGATGAACAAATGTCTGATTAAGCCCCTAAATCTACATCGAGTGAGCCACTGGCCCCAAAGAAGGCAGCGGGCTGGAGATATTTTTCCCCAAATCTACACTAGCCACAATAGCCTATTTATAGGCTGTCACCAATGAGGTGGGTGGCAGTTGCATCCTTTTCACCAAAGATGATGTGAGGTTATCCAATGTCGCATAGTAAACTTGGAGAGCTACGACATCATTATGGAGGTATGGGTCCTGAAGCCTTGTAAAGGCACGATGAAAGCAGTCATTGAAGGACCCAATAGGTTCATTGACTTCCCTTCTGACAGACATAAACTGCTGGTAAAGTTCTGAAGTACTGATGGGAATCTTGTATTTTTGCAGGAAGGCATTCTTCATTAGGTTTCATGAGGTAATAGATCCCTTTGGAAGATTGATTTACCAATAGAAGGCTTGTTCTCCCAATGAATATGGAAAAAGGTGACATGCAACATCCTCGTGGTCGACTTGCATTTCGGTAATTGTTGTCTCAAATATTTTGATATGTTCTTCAGCTGTTCTCTGTGGGTCACAAGGATAGAAGTTCGAACAAAATCCCTTTGGATTCTTGGGCATATCATGGTAAGCAGCAAAATGTATTGGCGAAGGGTTATGTGCCAACCAAGCCATGGCGGGAGGTGGAGGTAGTATTTGTTGTTGAAAAAAGTTAGTTGGGGTTGTGCCCATAATAAAATAGTAGTCTGGGATTGCACTTGAGCTGCGGCTATTTGGACTGTGCCCTGGGCTGGAAGGGCCGAGAGACAAGAAATCCCCTAGCTATAGGAGATAGGAGGTGAAAATGTAGTTTTAGATGGTCGGATGGAAGATGAAGGCCAGCTGAATGAAGGTGAGGGTGGAATGGAAGTTGGTGAAATGGAGGGGGAGGAAGAAACAACACTAATTCCTTTAACTTGTTTTTCCCTTGTAGGAGGCTGCAACTCTTCAAATTCTCTCTTATTTGGTGTTGACTGTAGAACTCTTTGAAATTTCTCTGAGGAGAATGATCCGATCCGATCCAGCTTCACTTTTAACCTTTATCTTCGTATTCCCAATATGTCAGCCCTCCTTCTAGCACTAGTTCTGTTGATGTTTTTTTTATGCCCTTCTCAACACAGGTAGTGCGTAGTTGCACTACCTCTTTTGAAAGACAATCTTCCACAATCAGATTGTAGAACACTATCCCAAGGTCTCTAAAGTCATGTCTTGACAGTGCTTGGGATATCTCAGTTGTTTGATGTGATTTTTCTGGAATCACAAGGTGGTCTTATAGATGGATTGCAAAGCGGGGGAGTTGGGTCTTGAAACAGAGTTCTTAAGATGGGAGAGTTGTTGTGCGTTTGCTGTAGGTTCAAACAGTAGTCTTGAACTCCATTTTTTTCATTGGATTTAGCTTTACAATGTGTAACGAACCTTAGCATAGGTCACTCATTAAATAAAATGAAAAAGGGCAGGGAAGAGAGGAGGTTCCTGGGTCTGCAACTAATTGTGAATCAGTGAAATGGAGTTCCTGCAGTGGACAGCTTCTTGGAAACAATATTCCACTTAACCAGAAATCTCACAGTCTCATGGAATTTGTGCTATCTTCTAAGGTCTGCAAATATTTCATCTTTCATTCACTGGGTGCATGCATGAACAAAGATGAAGGTTTGGAGTAGCTTTGAATTTAAGTCCAGACTAACTTTACACAGTTATCTACCATCAACAAACAACAAAAAGTATGGACTAAGAAGGCATCTACACTGCAAGGATTTCACGACCACAAAACAACATTCCTAAAATCTACCGAAGTAAGAAAATAGTTAACTAAAATAGCAGTGCAAATCTAAGTCAAGCATCTAACAATGGAGGTTGAATCAAGTAACATGTAAGAAACTATGAAAATGCACCAATTCAATGTATTTTCATTATAAATTTCTGCAACATGTCTTTACAACAACTCAACTCTCTTTTCAAATGAGAGGAGAGCCCTATTTATAGTGCCCCAAAAGTCAAATGAATGGCTAGGATTAATTATCATTGTGTGGCCAAGATTCACTACAAAATAGGGTTTCACCAACCCTCAATATTTTACAATTTAAAATTGCATTTTGTCCCCTTTCCCCTATTTCATCCTCTAGTGATGACAGTGTAGCATTTTGTCCTTTTTCTAATTGTTGTTTTACTGTAGCTACTCTTTAGGGGGGCTCTTTATCATCAACTGAGCTGTCCTACTTCTTAGAGGCTATGTATTCTATGAACTTTAGGATGACCGGCTAGAGTTTTCCTACTTCAACGATCTCATACCGCAACACCTGGTAGCTCCACTCTTTTGCATTATCTTCCAACCTCTTTCAGTCCTCATCCTATTTTGCGCCTTGGTCTCTGAATAGCTCTGATTGATCGAAGGCACAGGCAGCAAAACTCATGAACTCTACCATTATTTCACTAGACATCTCATTCTCCATTTTCTTTTGGAAGTAAGGCTTCACCTTCTCTGGATCCAGTTGCACTACGAGCATGTCATACTACGTCATCAATCTGAGGTATCAGGCGCATTCCGCCCTGATTTCCTTGATCCACTCTTTATCTGGATCCACTTTACTCATTATTTGTTCTAGCCTTTCATTTTTGTTTCCAAAGTCTCGCCACCACACATCCATCAACCAGTGATTGTCCTTGTTAAATGCAAGCTCCTTTTCCCATGTGGCTTCTGACAACTGAAGGATAGCCTCGATCTTTGGGAAGGTGGAGTCGTATGTTGTAGGGAAGTCAGTGCATAGCTTCTTTGTGCCCTCCAAAGATTGTTGTAGGTCCAAGAACTTGTTGGCTGTCTGAACAACCCAGATAATTCCCATGTTTCTGATGTATAAGACTTGCCAGAACTAGTCCTCTGTAGTCTTTTCCAAGTTCTTTCTCCTTTCCATCTTATCAATCTGTTCCTTAGACAGCAGTTGGGGTGCGGTTGTTGATGTGGTAGGTAGGTCATCCACCAAAGACCATTGTTGGATGTAATCTGTTAGAGTAGCCACCTATGCTTTGAGCTCATCTTTTGAAATATTGTCCTGCTTTATCAAATGTACCACCGTGGCCATTGACTCCTCAAGATGCCCTATCTTCTATTCTCTAGTGGCGGTCCCCAAGTTAATGGTGTAGAGGTTATAACTCATGCCAGCCTGGCCCACCACAGAGGTTGCTATTTGCATAGCTCGAGACCCAGAAGCATCCATCGTTAACCTAGATTAGATCTTAGGCTTCTTCTCCTTCTTTTTTGTGATATGAGCTTGGGCTAAGATAGCCTCTAGTCTCACCCTTGGGTCTTTTAGTATGGGAGTTTTCCTTTCAAGCTATTTTTCTAACCATTCAGGCACGACAAACTTGCCCTTAGGTGATTCACGATCATCATCCCCCCTCTCGGTCAAGGCCTCTGTTCCCTTATCTTCCGGAACCCTCTCTTCCTCCCTAGCAACATCTCTTTCTTCTTCATTGGAGTCCTGCATGAACACAAGGCGTTTAATAGGAGGTTTGGCAGATAATTGCTGCAAGGGACTTTCCTTTTCTTCCATTTCCTCTCCTTTCTCTCTTTTAGTTTGTTCAACCTCATGCACATGTTCCTTGAGTTGTTCAATTTTGAGGCTTCTATCCACTTGAGCGTCACTCTTAGGTATATCTTCTTTTGGATTATCCTTTTGCTGTTGTCCTTTTCTAAGAGGTGACCTTTGTGCCTCCGTCTTAGTGCCCTTCGACTGTTGGGCCAACTCTTCCTCAAGGTCATCATCGAAGGTCTACACTATGATCTTACCACTAACATCCTCTTCCTCATCCCTACTCTCTGAGGAAACAGTTCCTTCTTCTTCATAGGGAATTATATCAATAGTGCGATGTTCATACTTCGGGTGCTCATGATATTCATCGGCCTCCTCTTTAAAGGGCTTTGAGGCCTCTTGTTCTCACCTCTCCCACTCTTTAGAGATTAACATGATGGCTTCCATAGCCGGTGGCCCTGTTAGAGGTTGTGAAGGTTTGGCAGTAGCGAGGAGCTGAGCTAAGGCTGCTTGAAGAGTGGGATCCATGAGGATCTGGGAGAGCTTGGAAGGGATATTCTGCATATGTTTCGAGAAGGCCTCGGGCAAGGTGGGAGTGAGAATTGGTGCAGCCACTATAGGTAATGGGAGTGATGTGGTGGGTGACATGGCAGTGGAGGAAGGAGTAGTTATGGCAGAGGAGGAGTCAATTACGATCACCAGCATGGTCGGGGGCAAAGGGGCAAGATGGATGGAGATATCCACCGCCGGCGGGGATGTAGCGACCATAGCTAGAGAAGTAGGTGGTGCGATAGTCGGGGTAGGGAGAGCTAAGAGGGGTTCTAATTGATTTGTATGCTTTACTTCTTCCTCTTGGATTAAGGGCTGCTCCGTGGTGCCCTTTGTTTGCTTAAGTCTTTTGGAGGGTGAGCCTCTTGTTTCTTTTCTTGTATAGACCTTAGGGTCATGAGACTGTTTTGTTCCCGTCTCCTTCCTCTTCTTAGACCTGGTGATTGGAGGAGACTTGGATGTCTCACCGGTTGAAGTGGTGGCAGCGATGTCTTCCGTGGTGCTAGGTTCACTTTTGAGTCCTTTGTAAGTCAAAATTACCTCATGTCTTAATCGTGCTACTCGTCCATCAACCCACTCCTTGGTACAGGCCAAGATTGGCTTGTTTATGATATCAAGGTTATCAACCTACTACTCATCCCAATCAATTGTTGGTACTGGAAAATTGGTGATTGTGGGGTACTTGGGGTCCATTATGGTGCTATCATCGTCTTTGACTTGGTTTGGTATGGGAAATGGTTGCACCTTCCTTTCAAAATGCGCAGTCATCTGCATATAGTGTGTTGCACGTACCTTTTTATCATCTTGACAATCCCCCAAAAAGTCTTCAATGTGGTGGATATGAGTGAACCCCAGTCCCAGTTCCTTCCTTCCATGCCCATATGGATCCATTTGAGGGCGAACAGTGTGTAGATGAAAATGGTAATCCTTCAATTCTTTCTCAGAGTTACCAGCACATTGGGAATTTTGTAGCTTATACATGCCCTGGCCAAGAGTCATGGATAAGAGATCCCTGCTATATGTTTTCCACTAAAGATCGACTATATGTGTTGGAGCTACCGAGAAAGCTCCAATAGGATGATTCGGTCATTAGGGTATCGAGGCAGCTAATTTGGCCTTTCGGTGAATCCTTGGGCATGGGCGTATGTGAAATTTGGGTATTGAATGAAGAGGAAGGCATATTGCTTCAAAAAATCCTGAGCACGGTGGGAAACCCTCCTTTCGAAATCCTGAGTAATCATTCTGACAATATGGTTGATGAAGGCATCATTTACTCTGTAGTACTCCCTCTTGAAGTTTCGGTACTGGAGCTGGGGGTATCTATCATAAGCTTTGAGTCTTTGACCCTGCTCCTGATTGGGCGCCACAAAAAACCTATTGTACTATCTTTGGTCTGCCAAGGAGTATGCGAGATATGAAGTCATATAAAACTTAGAACTCTTCACATCGATGAACTACTCATGGAAGTAGTTGCTTATTATACCTCCCCAATAAAATGTGGTCTTTGTGGTAATGTCTTCATTCTCACGAAGGATTTTCTCAAAAAAGTACACCATCCACCCCTGAAAGAAGGCCACAATAGGGAGGCCCATAAGCTTGCTTAGCATTGTGACCAAATCATGGTAGTCTTCATAGAAATTGCTACGGAAGAGTTCATTAGCAACCTTCGCAGTGCTACCCTACTTTTCCTTGAGCCAATGCTGATTTATTAATTTCTTGTAGCCTATAAGGTTACCATCCCACGCTGCCTAGCACTCCTCAATAGTAGGCATTTCCATTTCTTGAAACATGGGAATATGAAAGGTTTTTGTGATTCCTCAAGCCGACATGTCAGGGAGAATGTTATCGTCCATGCCAACAATTGTCCTTATGTTGGGCTGAAATGTTTTTCCACAAGCCATGACCAATTCAGGGGCCACAAGGGATGGGGGGAAGCCCGTGGCTTTCGGGATTCCACTCTGTCTTATAAATCTTGCATTTTTTTGTTGTTGGATTAACCCTGACCCTTTGTGTAAATTCGTCAATATTGATGTGGCCTATGTTGGTGTCGGTGATTTCCTTCCAATCCATGGTAACCTTTGAGTGCAGAGGCTCACCCTGGAATTGGTATTTCATTTGGTCTTTGTCTTCTTTCCCTCGAGGAGTTTTGCTTGACTTCTTTCTTTTGTCCCTTTCGATGGCTGCCCTCGAAGGTCCCGCACCCGATTCCATATATTCTGCAAGCAAAGGCGTAGTAAGTGCAATTGATCATGAAAGCATTTATGTTAGTTGAAATCCCAAAGATGAAATCCATTTTAAATAATCTATCAAGCATAACATGATACTTTTACCTCCCGATGCCATTGGTCTTTTGATTGAGGGCTTTGGGACAGTCGGGGCCTGGAGGGCCAAACTTCCTTGGCAGGGATGTTGTTTGGGAAGGAAAACGGGGCGGAACGATCTAGGAGATTCATTTCGATCGAATTTTGATAATTTAAAACATTCGTAATGGAGAGGACCAAGATTCAACATTGGGTCGAGATCAGATTTCAAATTTGGGCTCATTTGGATTGGTTTAGGAGGATCTAGAGGTACAAGGTTAGAAAGCCATCTAGAGATGGCCATTTGAAACACATGAGCAGAAACAAAGTTCTGTAGATGGAACTCTAGGGTCTGGGGCCCGGAGGATTGAAGGGTGGCCAAAAGATTACAATTTTTAGTTTGAGAGCTTAGGCCTAAGGCACCGGGCAGCTTCCCAATCTTTGTCATTCAGAATGGCTATTACTAGGTGGAAGTCCAGAAGGGGTGGCCCGGCGGATTGGACCCGGCATGAGGGTCAAACGAAGGATTTTGATTTTGAAACTCATGGTGGCTGGGAAGGTGGAGCCCAGAGCTTAGAAGGGCATGCAAGATTCAATAGAGTTTTCCAACAGTGAAAGGAAGCCTAGGATTCGGGAGGCAAAAAGATGTCAGGCACTTGTCGTTTGCAAGGGCGAAGACCACATGGAGTTGCCAAGAGAAATTGATGTCATCGTGATGTCTTGGCGAAGGCATTATGTCCTGGCAAAGATAAGGATCCTCAGGGTAGTATTCCCAGTCAGAGAAATGTCTCCCCGACATGGTGATATCTCTCTGACATGCTTCGTGCTCGCCCAAGGATGAGGGGGTCAACATAAGGTTTCAACAACTTCTCTTGGTCTCATCGACTAGCGATAGAACATGAGAGACCTTCGGTGTGAGAAAGATACAGTCACAGTGAACATATGGACTTGGGAGGACTTTTGACGAGGCGTCTGAGTTCAGCTATAGGTCCCAACGACTATGTTATGTCTCACCGATGAAGAGTTCCATTGGCATAACCTCTTACCGACATTATGAAGTCACCCCGACAAAAGATCACTTGACAAGAACATGATATGTTCGGCGAAAGGTCTTGCCGAAAGGGGGAGGTCTCAGCGACATAACAAAAGATCGGCAAGATGAAAGGAGCCCGCTATGAGCTCTTGGTGATAAGGTTTGTCTTGCTGACAGAAAGACTTCGGTGTGAGAATTACTGCATCCTGGCGATCAAATAAAAACACACGAAAGGCTTTGATGAGACACAAGATGACCTACATGACATCTCACTGACCTCAAAGGGTTACAACGACTAAAATATTAGAGGTCGATGAATGCAAAAGTGCTCGGTGGGAGGTCTCACCGAAGGACGGATGTCTTGGTGAAGTAAGATGACCATCGGTAAAGCTACTGGATCCCGCTACAACCTCCTGCCGACTAGGGCTAGTCTTGCCGACAGCGAATATGAACAAGCATGTTGATGAGAAATTTTCTTATAGAGTGAGGTCTCGGTGAATCGTCCTTGTCTTTCCAATGGAGTAGCTTAGGGAGAACAAGGTGCGTTCACCAAGGGGTCCGTTGTAACATCTTGCCGATAAAGGGAAATAACTGAGGAACAAGAAGACGGGCCCCATTCGCCATTAGAGAGTGGTGAGAGTGCGGAAATCCAGATGCGGAATCCCAGAGACACGGGCCTGAGAGAGCTAAAGGTTGTTTCAAAATTTTTGGTTTTTCGCTTAGTCTCAGCCGGCGAAGAGAACGTCTAGGCCCAAGGGGCGCGAATGCCCCTGCGAAGAATGGCCGCGCAGGGATAAGGCTCTGAATTAATCATGAGGGTGCTATGTTGGTTTTCTCAATTTTCAAGGACATGGGTTTTGTTCGTTGTGCCATATTTCATCATTCACATGTCCTTTTGATCATTCTTGTTCATTTAAAGCTTTAGAAATCATGAAAACATTATTCGGGAGGGTGAACGGAAAACCTACCTCGAACACTCGATGCAGCAAGGTGTGGGATCCACTAGCGGTCGACAAGCGAAGGCAATGGGCGATGATCAACGGAGGCTTCAAAGACTGTGGAATCCCCTCTGGCAAGCTTTGATCTCTTACTGTGATACTGACAAGTGAGAATGATAGGCTTGGGCAAGCAATTTATACCCCAACCACCATTAATGGCCGCATTGAATGCAAGTATGGTAGACATTTGGGTTGGTGTATTTAAATTCACTGATGGCGGCAGGAGACTCGGGGCTCGGAGGCCAGGAGGGTGCAAGGCGGCGGGCATTTGGAACTTTCAACTCGGAGGGGTCAGCGGTGGAAAAGAGGGAGTCGGGCCCAAAGGGCAGAGTTTTGCCAGAGGTCCGCTGTCAGGAATGGTGAAACCTTCATGGAATTCCGGACACAGAAGTCTAGAAGTTTGGGCCCGAAATGTTCGAAAGCAGCCAATATTTCCTCGTAAACCTTCGGACGGCGATGACAAAGCCAAGACCCAAGGTCCAGGAAGATGCAACCCATCCACCATCGAGAATGACGGACACAACAAGGAAACCCGGCCAGGGAAACCCAAAGGGGCAGACCTGGCTAGGCCCAAGGCTGCTGGCAAAGGAAAATTGCCAAAGAGACCCTGCAAGGTGCCAAAACTTGACAAAACGAGCTAAGGGGAAGCATGGTCAACTTATGATGAAACTTTGGAAGAACATTGACCATCCGAGCACAAAACGGGGCACGCAAAATGAGGTGGTGAAAAAAATGACCTGGCAAGGCGTAAGAAAAAGAGGGTCCCCATTCTGAATGGGGCGTGTGTTCTAAGGGCACAATAGGCTTAGATTGAAAGATTCAACATGCATTGAGATTTGTGTTAGTAATAAAGTGTGATAAAACATAAAAGGTGGATATTAAGATTAAATAATAATTTAATATTTTAGTTGAGACTATATATGAAACTCAAAAGAATAATGATTGCATGTAAAGGATAAAGATTGAATAGAGGAAATAGTCTATTCAAATGCACAAATGAATTAATTAAATAAATAAAGTTATTTAATTAATAAAACTTTGTATGCAAAAGAATGAAACTAGATAACTGACTGATTAAGACAAAGAGTCTATTCATTAGAGACAATTAGATATTAAATCAAGAGATAACTGATTGATTTAATTAAATCTCAACTTAAGTAGTGAATGAATAATTAGATAACTAAGCGATTATCCAATCATAGAAGAATATGCTAGGAATAATTCTTTTTATGAATTAAATGATTATTTAATTCAACATTCAACATTTGGAGATTAAATTAAATAAATAAAGATTTATTTAGTTAACTGGAGAAAAAAGTTAAAGAATAATTAAATAATTAAAAGTGATTATTTAATTATAGTTGAAAATATGATAAGGATAAATTAAATAATAGTTTATTTAATTTATGAAAAGGGATAACTTAATTAGTGACGTAATTAAATAAATTATATTTATTTAATTAATCAGAATTGAATAAAGGTAAAATGAATTAATTAAATAATTAAATAATTAAATTTATTTAATTAATAGAGGATAGGTGACTTTATAAAATAATTAAATAGTTAACATTATTTAATTATGACAATGAAGATGAGAATTATGATGAAATTGACGTTGTAGGGCCTAGACCCATTTTTAGTGTCTACATTTTTCCCCTCTTTGATACAATGTCATTTTAGCATTATGTCAAAGAAAATTAGTCAAAACATGCCCTAGTTGTGCCCCAGTGTGAAATAGGTAAAGGGTATGCCCTATTAGGAAAGATGATGAATTTTTGAAAAATTCCAAAAAAATTGGAAATTGTCTGATTAGTTAATTTGATAGCCAGAAGTTCAATGGTAGTGAAAGAAATTAGTTTCAGGGAAGTTTGGTAGGTGAAATGGTCATTTGAAGTTGGAAAATAGTGTGCCCAATAGAAAAGGTGTGAGAAAAACCATCCAAAAACCCTAGGTATAAGTAGAAATAGGGTGGAAAATCAATTCATTTGCACCCCTCAAGTTTAGAAATCTTGATTTTTCTCTGGAGCAGTCATCAAACATGTCGCATGTTCTATACACAAAGCACCACGGTTATCACATTTGGACTTTCATATGGCTAGCCAACGTAGGACACTAGGTATGTACTTGAAAACTATCTTTTGAATTTTTTATTTTCACACATTTTTAGGAATTTAAACTTTAATTTTCAAATGCATCACTTTTGAATCAACACATATGTATCTGTGTTTGATGCATGTGACTTCAGAACAACGCGTATCCAAAAACATGTCTAGGTAGTTTAGGCATTTAAATTGAATGATCGCATTTGTATTTTTCTGCATTACATGTGTAGTTTTAAGTCGCATGTGTTAGGGGTAATAGCACATGTAGGTATTTGCATCGCATATGTGATTTTTCTATGTATTTGCATGATTGAATGGTTGATGAATAATGCACAACATTTGTAAAATGTGACGCATATGCATGAGTGTTTGGGAATGTTTTTCATTTAGATGAATTTGCATTAGTATAACACATTTGCATGATTGAATGACACATGTGTAGTTAAGCGACACATTTGCAATGTGGAATGACGTATGTGCAATTTTGCAACACATTTTTTTTAAAATGACACATTTTCTTGTCAAAGATTTTGGAATTTTGTGTTGTAAAAATTTGATTGTTTTTTTGACACAAGGTATGTGTTTGTAGGTTACTTTAGATTCGATAGACACCTGGGAGTCAAAGTCGGTGACCAATGAGTTTTGAGATCAGTTGCAGGGCCGCGAGAGATGATTGATATGGAACCTTGGGTTACATCATGTCACATTTATGCCCACCATTAAGGAAAACTAAGGTTTGTTGACTACACTCTATGAGTGTTGGCATTTTGAGACTTCCTCTTTCCATCTTCCTATAGGAGAGGCTATTTTCAACTTAGAGGATGTTTATAGGATTTTGAGATTTTTGATTAGGGGTGAGAGAGTCTTGTATGATACCCAAAGGGGTTTTAGTGAGCTGACTCGATTTTATGAACATGAGGATATTAGACAGCTAGGCATAGAGGACTATGAGATTAGATGGAATTTCTTGGCAGATAGGTGGGAGCGGATAGATTGTATGTTATGAAAATTGATTGGGGGGATTGTTCTACCTAACCGTCAAGGTCATGGGTTTCCCATTGGGTGGGGGAGATGTTAGTAGGGATGTTAGAGTGACAAGTCATGTATGCATGGGGCCCTTATTTGCTTACTATGTTATATCTCCATTTATATGATATAGCCTATAGGGAGTCACGGTCGATGAGATGCTACACTACTCTACTTATAATATGGGCATGAGAGCACATTGTTGTGTTCCACCCGCTTGTTACATTTGAGTTAGATTATGGAGCTCCTTATATTTTTAGATATGTTGGTGTTATTACCTAGAGTCATGTAGGAGACACAAGGTACTCTAGACATGCTATTGACACCCTTGTTCAGTTCATATGGAGGCCATATATGGATTGTACGTGATGTCCAAATGAGGATAGAAACCTACCATTCTACAAATAGACACAGTATCTGATTGAGAGGATAGTATCTAGAGTGCACATCATCGAGAGACACTTGCCAGATCGGGTTCTTAGAAAGTTCAGTGAGGTTTAGGATGAGTCACAGGGTTCAGTAGAGTTTGTGAGATCTTCCAGGGAGGTGCTTCTATTGGGACCACATATTCCTATTGCTACAATAGAGGAAGATATTGATGCATTACAAGCTATGCAGTGGGGATGGAGGGGTGGAGTAGTGGATCCAGGTACCATAGTGGCATATGACACATGGTGGGTAGGTCATAGGCCAGTGCCATTTATAGATCCTGATCAAGATGCACCTATTGAGAGATGAGGGACGAGACCATGAGGAAAGTGTGGTGGTGGGAGAGGTGGAGGTGGGAGAGGAGGAGGTCAGAGGGGTGGTGGATGGGGTTGATAAGATTGTAGAGGTCGAGGCCCACATTTTTCACCTGTCCACAAGGAGTAGGGGGAGGGAGAGGATGTGCCTATATTAGAGATTAGTGGAGATGAGGAGGGCATTAGAGGGGAGGGATTCAGAGAGGAGGGATTTGGAGATGAGTATGTTGTAGAGGAGGTAGTTGGTGAGGAGCATGCAGAGGAGGAGGTTGTTGGGGAGGAGGAGATAAATTCCCTTGGTATGCTTTTAGGGTATCAGGATGATGATGAGGAGGAGGAGATGGGTGATCAGAAGAGGGAGCTTTGGGACATGATTGTGGAGGATTGGGATGTTGATGAGGGAGATCAACCATGAAAGTAGGAGGAGGGTCCCAGTGATTAGTAGGTAGCCAATTTAAAAGCCCAAGTAGATGCCTTGGAGGAGTGAGTCAGAGCTTTGGCAACGGAGCAGGACATGATTTAGATGGAGAGGGATAGAGCCTACTTGGACGTAGATTAGGAAGAAGCTTGGAGATAGGAGATAAATTAGATATTTTTGGAGTTTAGAGCTCTTTGCACTAGGCCAGCTACAAATTTCACTCAGGAATTGATTAGGGTAGGTGATCGAGAGTGCTATTACAAGGATTTATATGAGCAAGAGGTACCTCCTGAGCAACGAGCTCCCAGTTACTCATAGACACACATCAGTAGATCTCAAAGCATAGAGGGGGTCGTAGGACCTCATAGATCATGACCATATGATAGGCCCCTAACAATCGTCAACACATCCATGTTAGTTACCTCCTCATTCTCCGCATGGGAGTATTGGGAGTTCAGATTACAGACATGTTTTGTATTTATTTGTAGACATTGTATTATGATCATAGAGCTTGTGAGCTCCATTTTGAGAGATACATTATGACATTGTACTATGACACTTGTTTTGAGTGATATATATATCATTTTTGGTAGTGATTTATATGATATGTAGTTCTATTTGTGATTATGCAGTATTCTATTTGATGTGCATGTGTTAGGGATGCCAGTATTTACTTTATGATGTTAATGCAATTTATGATATTATGTTGATTCTACATGATAATGTATGCATTTATTTTTATGGTATCTATGGATGTCATGTATGCATTTATGATTATGAGATGCAATGTGATATATGTATATACAATTCCATGTGAATGCTATACATTTTATGATGGTGGATGCATGTTATTTATGGATTCTATGTTCATGATTATGAGATGCAATGTGATTTATATATTTACAATTCTATGTACATGTATGTATTGTGATAATATGTTATGCAATATATGATGATGAATTCCTGTTATGCCATGGATTCCTAGATGCGATGAATGTGTATATTTTTGTGTTTTTCAAATACAACATATATGTATGATTTACTATGTATATATGTATGATAATGTCTAAATGATGTTTCTAACATGAATGCATATGTAGGATGATTTATTTTTTTGTGTCATAGAACTCTGCCATAATGCATGAAAGAAGAAATGATAGTGTGAAAAATATGAATAATAACATAAAAGACATGGATGCTAGTATTAACAATCTTTAATGTTTTTCCAAAACATAATAGGCCTTGCATTAAATCATCATTGGGAGGTAACTAATACAAATGGAGACAAACATCATGATATGAGATAGATCAAGGTGTGGAAGGTCATCCATCTGCTAAAAATAGATAGTCATAGAAAAGGAATGTCCTAACTCATACTAAGAACAAAGTTTCCCCAATAATTTTATCAAGAAAAACCATAATCAACAAACAAATAAAAGATGAGTCATGAGATATCATTTCTCCTCTAAATCCTTCATGGGACATCCTTGAGAAATCTTAGTAATATGACTCAAAGATAAAGCCAAAAGACAATTGACAAACAACAATCAAAGAAAAAGACTCCTGATACATCGATGCTTCTCTAAATCCTTCATGGGACATCCTTGAAAAAGCTAGTAACCATACTCAAAGGAAAAGACAAATGAAAAGATAGGACAAAATAAGCCATAAATTCAACAACCAATAAAAATATTTTCAAAAATTTGATTTTTTTATTGTTGAATTGTCTATAAGATTGATAAGATGATTGTTTGATAAAGCCTGGTTTCAGGAATGACACATATTGTATAAGATGTTGAGTGTGGTTTTGATCATGTGGCTATTTGTATAAGGCATGACTAAGCTTGGTTTCAGAAAGACACGTACCGTATAAGATGTTGAGTCTATTTTCAATTATGTGACAACCTATATAAGGCAATGTTGATTGTTTGACTAATTGGTCATGTCTATCTTCAAGGACAAATCCTGTATAAGACATAAGTTGATTGTTTTGGTTTTCACTTTGGCAATTTTTTTGATTTGTCTTGATGACATTGTTGACTTGTTTGTCTTGTTGATGTGTGACTTGTCTTGATTTTTTGACAATTGTTTATGCTTGACGATGAACCCTAAAGGAATGACCTAGTGTAGCCTCAGGGGCTCATCAATTGATGTTCTTGCCTACGTTATACATTCAGAGACCTCGTAGTTTGACTAGACTTTGACTGACAAGACTAAATAAAAAAGATTTGATTTATTTACTGATTTAAGACATGTGTGATAGTGAATGTGACAAACCCTAATGGATTGATCTAGTGTAGCCTCAAGGGCTCATTGATTGATGGCCTTGCCTATGTTATACATGCAGAGACCTTGTAGTTTGACATGACCAATGACCTTGTCTTATAAACAAATGGATTGAGTCATGGGTAAGTGCACCAAGATGGTTCCCAAAAAAGGGGCTTAAGTGGCCACTTTTTTTCTGAAATCAGGAAATACTGACCTTGGACGTGAAATTGAGGATAGCTACACTCAAAATTTTTTGATGGAACAAAAACAAGGACCGCAGTGCTCTGAGTCTACTTTCTAAAACTACTAATTTATTTTGAAAATGGTTGAGATTAAGGGGTTCAAAAGAGGGACACACACAAATTGTTGTTGTTTCTGTCAGAAAAACATAACATAGCAACTCTTGTGTGACCCGAGCACGGTGGACTTTTTTTTAGTATTTTTAAAATCGCTCAGTCATAAGTTAGATAACAATATGTAGTAAGGACTGGATATTTTCTGATAATTTTTTAATGAATATTTTATTTTTTATTAATTTTCTAAGTGGGCACTTCCTAAAAAGCAGAATTTTGGCCGTGCTCCCCTTGAAATTTTTTGAAACTAAAAGATTTTTCTAAATTTTT